>QXTE01000730.1:69224-112971 GCA_003942145.1 Platysternon megacephalum
TCGCAATCGGCGGCAGCTCTACCGCCGCCACTTCATTCTTCGGCGGCAATTCGGCGGCGGGTCCTTCCTTCCGAGAGGGACTGAGGGACCCGCCGCCGAATTGCCACCGAAGAGTCGAACGTGCCGCCCCCTTCCACGGGCTGCCCCAGGCACCTGCTTGCTGCGCTGGTGCCTCGAGCCGGCCCTGCCTGCCCCCCACTCTGGCTGTTGTGACCTGGCACATGGGGTCTGAGTGCCACTCAGGGTGGGCCCAACTGCCCTTCCATTATGACGATGGAGGGCGGCCAGGCCAAATTTGAGATAGTGGCACTGCAGCTCTGTGCACCCTTTAACCTGAATGTCTAAACTGCAATCTGTCTGGGGCCGATGCATGCACCCCCTCATGGCGGTGCAGCAAAACCACCTCCCCAAATGGCACAGAGCTCTGCTGACCTTCTTAGCAACTGTCCCACAATGCCCTGCTCTGCTCACTAATGTAAACTCCATCTCCCAGGGGTCAGAGACCAGAAGCCGTTCGCAGCGGGGCGAGTCCGACCCCGCGTGGCCCCTGCCGGCTCCGTTCACAGCGGGGCAAGTCCGACCCCGCGCGGCCCCTGCCGGCTCCGTTCGCAGTGGGGCGAGTCCGACCCTGCGTGGCCCGGGCTGGCTCCGTTCGGAGGGGGGCGAGTCCGACCCCGCGTGGCCCCTGCCGGCTCCGTTCGAAGCGGGGCAAGTCCGACCCCGCGTGGCCCCTGCCGGCTCCGTTCGCAGCGGGGCGAGTCCGACCCCACGTGGCCCGGGCCGGCTCCGTTCGAAGCGGGGCGAGTCCGACCCCGCGTGGCCCCTGCCGGCTCCGTTCGCAGCGGGGCGAGTCTGACCCCGCGCGGCCCGGGCCGGCTCCGTTCGCAGCGGGGCGAGTCCGACCCCGCGTGGCCCGGGCCGGCTCCGTTCGCAGTGGGGTGGGAATGCCGCTGGTTTACAGCGTCACGTCAGCAGGAGTTTATAGCTGCTTGGCCAGTTTCTACCCCCCGTCCAGTGAGAGAAGGAGCTCGTCCGTCAGTGCCCTAACGCAGTTGCAGTTCCATGGCCTGGCCTCAGTTCCACGCGAGCGGTGTCTAGAGGGCGATCTTGTGGCGGGCCGTTTGCTGGCTCCTCTCTCAGCTCGCTCAGGGACGGGAGGTCGGACCGTGGGTGACAGTGGGTTAGAACTGAAGGCTCCAGGGTGGGTTTGCTCAGCGCTGGTCAGACTATTGCCGGTTGGGAAGATTCCTTCTCAGAGTGAGGCCTTGGCTGTGTAGGTGAGGGGTGGCTCGGCCCACTCCTGTCTCCTGCTGACAGAAGATGGAACATGGCAGCCTGCCCCAGCGACCCTGTGAATTCGGTGACAGACATGCTGCATCCCGTGGCATCGCCACCCCGCCGAGCTGTGAGGAATGGAGATGTGGTATCGTTCAGGCTGTCACTGTAGCAGTTACACTCCCCTCACTTTTAAGGTTATCTTTGCAACCACATGGGCTAGAAACAGGGTGTGATACTGTGCTGGGCCTCTGGACTCGCAGCTCTGGGAGACAGATGGCAAAGGTCACTTGACACCACTTCTGCACCCCTGGAATTCCAGGCTGCTCTGGGGAGGAGGGGAGCAGAACATCCCCCAGTGTCATTTAAGGTAGCCAGGGGAGCTACCCTAAGTCACAGGAGCCCAGTGTGGGGCAGCTGTGGGAAACTGGACGGTGACAATTGCCCCTAGTGCTAACAGTATGGACCCAAACCCTCTGCCTGCAGCACATTCCCTCCCAGCTCCACTAGCACCCAGCTGCACTCCCAGCACATCTCTTCTGGGGGGCTTCCAAGGGGCCTGTGGCTGTGTTGCACAGCGTCTGTATGGGGGACATTCTTCCCCAGCCGGATACAGATTTTAACGGCCCCTGGACAGTGGCAGAGTGGGCCAGGCCAAGAGCTCAAATTCTGGATGCCGATGGCACTGCCAGGCTGCCGTTCTGCAGAACGTCCCTGCGCGTTTGGAATGTGAAACTATTTGATGGGTTACCAAAGAATTGTGGTGCAGAGGCAGGGCACAGAGATCCCGCGGGTGGGGAGTGACCTTTGCAATGGCTTCCCTGAGTGTCGGAAAGAGGACACACCTGTGTGTAACTTTCTCTGTTTGTATTTGGGTCTGTTTATTCTCTGTGCACTTGCGGTCTATAGTGGGGCATCCATGGATAGAAAAAGTTTCTAAAAACAAAATTTCTGGGTTGTTAATTAATTGACTGCTCCAGGTATGGTAATAATGCTAAATACTTATGAGTGAAGCATTTTGGAGCTGTGAAGTCTTAAAGGAAATATTTATTTTCATGAACTTTTCCTCACCTCTTTATAATTCTTCGCAAACCACTCAGACCGGTTCTCTGGGCTGTGAGTCAGACATCGACAGGGCCTTGTGGTTACAGTCAGGGTCCTTTAAGCAGATCTCTGAAGAGATCTGCAGCTTTCTGATTCATGGCCCATAGTGTAAATACCTCCAAGTGACCGGAAATGCTCAGAGAAGTCACCTCTTTGCTTTGGGTTTCCTAGCAGCTGGAGAAGAGCTTTTACTTCCTGGCCCTGTATTGGGACCGGCGGGCAGGAACCCCGCACGCATACCAAAGCAGGGGGCTGCATTCTGCACTAACGTGGTCTGTCTGCACAGTAGGATTAACTTGGGTTGCTCCTTAGGGCAGAGGGACACAACTCACCCCACCTTCCTCTCCGCCGCGCTGGCTAACTGCTGCCTAACTCCAATTGCACACTTTGCTGGAGTAACAGAGCCCACTAGCCTGCATGCAGGACCAGGGGACCCCCATCCCCTGTTCTTCATGTAACAGCCTGGACTTCCCACACAGTCCTGGGCCTCACCTTTGGAAAAGTCACCAAGTGGCAAAGCAAAAAAACCAAAAAAGTGATGGGAAAAACGGAGCCCTGGCTGTTATTCATTGTATTGCACTGTGTTTTATTGCTACCCAGTAACTCTCTGGAGGGTTAAAATCTTCACTATGGACAGTGCCCTGAGGCTTAGAGCCCCTGAGTGTTGGTCCAGGAGAAGTGCTGCTCGCTTTCCTGGGGTCTGGGGGACTCCAGCAGATGCCCACGGTGTGCAGGGGATGCAGATCAGATGTGATGTGGGGAAGGAGGCCCCGATTCTGTTGGCTCTAACCAATAAATACCATGAGAAAACTTCAGATGATGCAGCAAGTGGCAGCCCGTCTTCTACCTAACACTGGGGATGAGACTGCCACGCCCACACCCCGCCTGGCTCCCATCGAACCTCGTTGCAGGGACTGGATCCACAAACGAAGTGGGCCCCAATTCTCAGTACCCGCTTCTTTCCCCATACACCCAACCTGCTGCGACAGCTGGGACCACTGAATTGGGGACAGGGCTTTCTCAATGACAGGTGCTCAGATCTGGAACCCCCTTCCTCCCCACCCCACACAACGGCCCCGGAGAATGTGCGCAGATCTAACCACTGTCAGAGCAAACTGTCTGGCCCAGCTCCTCAGAGCAGCTCCCCACAGCGACCTCTGACGGAAAGGGCAGGACAGGACCCAGCACCGACATAAGGCATCCTGGGCTCTGTCCCCAGCGCTGGCTCTGACGGACTCTGTGACTTTGGGTAAGTCACTGCCCACCATGTGCTCTGATATGGAAATCAGGGGTACAGCACCTAGCACAATGGCAGGGCCATCCCTAGGAGAGTGCAGGGACTGGGACAAACCCCCCCTTCGCCCCAGGCCCCACCCCACTCCACCCCTTCCCCCAAACCCCCGCCCTTCATCTTCCCACCCCTGCTCTGCCCCCACCCCGCCCCCATTCCACCCCCTCCAAAAGCCCTATCCCCTGTGATGGGTTTGGTCACAGAGACCCCCTTGAGACTGTCACTTGGTGCGCTGGGGTACCACTGAGAACAACCCTCCTGGCAGAACGGGAGCCCCTCACCTCTGTCTTGCTGAGCCAGACCCTCCAGTTCAGCGCCACCCAGACTCAGAGGTTGGGCCGCATCCCTCTGCAGTTCACAGAAACAGATTCACTCAGCCCTGGGGCTTCTCAGTTAACAGGGACTTTCCCAGAACCCAGTGTTCAGCCTTTCTGGGAGCCTGAACCCCAAATAAATCTGTATTTGGTTGCCCCTCTGCAGTATGTAACAACACTACCACGCCACGCCACGCCACGCCACGCCACGCCACGCCACGCCACGCACTCCTGTCCCCAGCTTCTCTCAACTCACTGGGCTCTGGAACCCATGTCCCCTGCCTCGTGAGTGCTGTTCAGTTGAGGGTGAGTCCCTCAATTGGAAAATGCCAACTACAGTTCTGCTGTCCTTCATTCATAGAACCAGGATGACAACACTTTATTACCCCTGCCCCAATAAAAAGAGACTGGGGATCCCACACCAGCCAGAAGTGACCATTTAGGCCAGCAATCCCATCATGCTGAGCACCTAGGCAGGATGGATCTGCCCATGCAAATGAGATCAGCCTCTGAAGTCCTTTTCCACAGCTCACAACCAGATGTCAGGGGAGAGCTCATTTCAGACTCTGCTTACAGATGCATGTAGCCAGGAGCTCTTTTGTACCCCGGAGGAGGCTAGCCAGTCGTGGCATCAAGGGGAAGGCGGGATCTCCCAGGATCACAATCGGCATTTCAATTTTCCCTATGATGATCTTCTGGTCCAGGAAGAAAATCCCGGCTTGCAGCTTCCTGAACAGGCCTGTGTTCCGAAAGATGCGTGCGTCATGCACCTTTCCAGACCACCCTGCGTTACTGTCCATGAAACATCCACGGTGATCCACAAGCACCTCAAGAACCATCGAGAAATACCCCTTCCGATTTATGTACTCGGAGGCTAGGTGGTCTGGAGCCAGAATTGGAATATGCGTCCCATCTATCGCCCCTCCGCAGTTAGGGAAACCCATTTATGCAAAGCCATCCACAATGTCACGCACGTTACCCGGAGTCACGGTTCTTCTGAGCAGGATGCAATTGATGGCCCTGCAAACTTGCATCAACACGATTCCAACGGTCGACTTTCCCACTCCAAACTGGTTCGCGACCGATCGGTAGCTGTCTGGAGTTGCCAGCTTCCAGATTGCAATAGCCACCCGCTTCTCCACCGGCAGGGCAGCTCTCAATCTTGTGTCCTTGCGCCGCAGGGTGGGCGTGAGCTCAGCACACAGTCCCGTGAAAGTGGCTTTTCTCATCTGAAAGTTCTGCAGCCACTGCTCATCATCCCAGACGTGCATGACGATGTGATCCCACCACCCAGTGCTTGTTTCCCAAGCCCAAAAGTTGCGTTCCACAGTGGTCAGCACCTCCGTGAATGCCACAAGCAATCTCGTGTCATAGCTAGTACGTGTGGTGACATAATCGTCGGACTCCTCATCGTCACTTTGTAGTTGAAGGAGTAACGGGACTGCCATTCCTGACGTGCTAGTGAGACCCATCAGCACATTCCTCACCAGTTCAGGATCCATTCCTGCAGACCGAAGAGGCAGACAGAGCGCACAGTACAGAAACCATTGAAAGATGGCGCCAAACGCGGATGGAAGCAATGGGGCTGCTGGGATGCGAAGAGATGCTTGACGAGGCATTGGGACAGGACCCAGGATGCCCCCCAACCTCCCTCCGCCTTCCCACAAGCCTCAGCGGCAGAAGAGGAAGAGATGCTCTGTGGGATCGCTGCCCAGAGTGGCCACGCCATTGCGCTGGCCGCTGACAGTGTGAACACACGGCAGTGCTTTCCCTGCAGCGCTCTCTGAGGGGCGCTGTAACTCCCGACGCTTTACATCTGCACGTGTAGACGTGGCCTTAGATGTCCAGTCGCCACTAACCTTCTTGGTGAAAACCGAAACAAAGAAGTTATTAAGCACCTCTGCCATTTCCACATGTTCTGTTATTGTTTTTCCTGCCTGATTGAGTAATGGGCCTACCCTGTCCTTGGTCTTCCTCTTGCTTCTAATGTATTTGTAGAATGCATAGGTGCCGACTTCCCCTCTGGCTGGTGGGTGCTCGACCCCCCTCTCCGCCCCAGACCCCGCCCCCACTCTACCCCTTTCCCCAAGCCCCACCCTGCCTCTTCTGGCCTGGCTCTACCCCCGTCCCGCCCCCATTCCACCCTCTTCCCCAAGTCCCTGCTCCCGGTCTGCCTCTTCCCGTCCCTACCCCGCCCCATCCCACCCCCTACCCTGAGTCCCTGCCTCTGCCCTGCCTCTTCCCGCCCCTACTCTGCCCCCACCCCGTCCCCATTCCACCCCCTTCCCCATGTTCCCGCCCCCAACCCACCTGTTCCCTGCTTCCTCCCCCGAACGCACCGCATCCCCGCTCCTTCCCTCCCTCCCAGAGCATCCTGAGTGCTGCAAAACAGCTGTTTTGAAGTGGCGGGAAGTGCTGGGAGAGAGGGGGAGGTGTTGGTCATTGGGGCCGCCGGTGGGCGAGACGTGCTGGGGGGATGGGGGAGCTTGGCTGCCGGTAGGTGCGGAGTATCTGCTAATTTATCCTCCTGCCTCAGAGCACCCACGCAGTCAGCGCCTGCGGTCGAACGTTTTCTTGTTACCCTCTATGTCTCTAGCTAGTTTGATCTTGTTTTCTGCCTTGGCCTTTCTAATGTTGTCCCTAGATACTTGTGCTGTTTGTTGATATTCCTCCTTTGGAATTTGACCTAGATCGACCTGTTCTCAACTCAATCTGCAGCAGGAGGCAGTTGGCGGACGGGAAATGGCCCATTGGTGTTAGGGCAGCACTTCTATGGGAATAAGGAAGTGAAACTAAACCTGCTACTCCTGGTTCACGTGGGTGTGAGCAGGAGAATCAGACCAAGTGAACTGGATGGAGCAGCCTTGACAAGCCTGCAGCTGCTGCTCTGTTTAGAGTGAGGTGGGGGAGGACACATCCTGGCCGGGCCGGGCTGTTGTGGCTGGGGCGGTCTCTCTCCCCAGCCCCCAAGGGAGATTGGCACCTTTGGGTGCAGATATAACACAGGGCTACTCACTCCGGGGCAGGCAGAGAGGCACCGAGCTCGGGGGAAGCCCAGGGGCCTGGCAGCTCCCAGGGACAGCCAGAGCCTGGGGAGACACCGAGCCCAGAGACGGAGGGTAAGGACTGACTGGCCCCACCCCCACCAGCCCTTCAATCAGGCCCTGAGCCTCGACAGAGCCCCAGCCCTGGGGAGACAGATTCCGGGTCCCGCGTGTCTCTGACTCTCCCCAGGATACAGAGCAATTTGTCTCCATGCAGCTGGGCCAGGGCTAATGGGGGATCCCACTGCTGCCTGCATGCCCCGGAGAGGAGGGATCTCTGCTCTGGGGCAAGGAGCAGAGACAGCTCGGCTCACCAGCCCCCAGGGCCAGGGTCGGACAGCAGCTGGGCAGGACCCGTCAGTAACTGGAGGCTGCACGTGGCTCAGGCTCAGGGCTTGTTTGGGACCATCAGGGCTTGTCTCCCCAGGGTGAGGGGTTTGTGGAGAAGGGGCTCCCAGGGGTGAGGTTCCCTCTGGGGAAGGAGCCCCCCAAACCTTCTCATGCCTGAGACATCTGCACAGAGGGACTGGAAACCTCCCCTCCCCCATTGCATCACCCATGGAGCTGGGCAGAGCTGGGAGCTGGGAACCTCCCTCCTCACTTACTGCTTCTGCCCCTTCCAGTCTCTCCCCCTGTCTCCCTCCTGCCCCCTCTCCCCTCCCCTCGGGTTGCGGGACTCGGGCCCTAGCCCGGCCCAGGGCAGTCACTCTCCTGGGGCTGGCTCAGCTCCTGCAGGCGCTGGGGGGCAGAGCCCAGGGAGGTCCGGGGGGGGCAGCAGCTCTGGGACTCGCAGCCCCCCGGGAGCAGAGCTGGGGCGGGGAGGGGCCACTGGGGCAGAGTCACTTCCCTGCCCGGCCCCAGCCCTTCCCCCGGGGCCGCCCCTCACCTGGAGTCTGCGGCTCCGGAGCTGGTGTGGGCAGAGTCGGGGCTGCCCGAGGGGCTGGTTCCAGCCACTGGAGAAAGTCCCCCCGCCTTGGAGGGAGTCCCCCCGCGGGGGGGAGGGGCTGGTGGTGAAGGTGGCTGCTGGGGGCTGAGGGGGGAGGCAGCAGCCGCCCCAAGAGGGGGACCCTGCACCTCCAAAGCCGGGATCTGATCAGTCCCATGGTCCCCTCCCCCATCCCAGCTCCCGCCACAATAGGAACAAGGAGCAGGAGGGGGAGCAAATTGCCCAGACTGACACCCCCAACCAGAGCCCCCCCCCCCCCGTTCCCCTCGGAATTCATGATTGTGGGGCACAGGCACCAACTCTCTGGGTGCTCTGGGGCTGGAGCAGCCACAGAACAAAAACAGGGGATGCTCAGCACCCACCAGCAGCCCCACAGACCAGCTCCTCCCCTCCCCCCAGCCCTCCCGCCTGCCGGTGGTCCCTGCCAATCAGCTCCCCCGCAGCCCCCCTGCCTGCCGGTGGTCCCTGCCAATCAGCTCCCCCCCAGCCCCCCTGCCTGCCGGTGGTCCCTGCCAATCAGCTCCCCCCCAGCCCTCCCACCTGCCGGTGGTCCCTGCCAATCAGCTCCCCCCCTCCCCCCAGCCCTCCCACCTGCCGGTGGTCCCTGCCAATCAGCTCCCCCCCAGCCCTTCCACCTGCCGGTGGTCCCTGCCAATCAGCTCCCCCCAGCCCTCCCACCTGCCGGTGGTCCCTGCCAATCAGCTCCTCCCCCTCCCTCCCAGGGCCTCGTGCCCACTGGGATCAGCTGTTCAGCAGCATGCAGGAGGCTCTGGGGGAGAAGGGAAGGAACAGGGGCAGGAGGAAGCAGGGGTGGGGTGGGATGGAGTGGGGGCAGCGGCAGGAAGTGGTTGGGTGGGAGCTTGGGGGAACATATGGAGTGGGGCAGGGATCTGGGGCGGAGCGGGACTTGAGCACCCTCTGGGAACTGGGGAGGTCAGTGCCTCTGCTGTGGGGTCCCTGAGCAGGCTGGAGCCATGTGAACATGCTCAGTGACAGCTGCTGAAGCCCTCAGAATCTGCTCCCTGCTGTAACCCGGGGCTGGAAGGGAGAGAGGGGCCATGCGGGGCAGGGGGCTGGGCAGATTTGTGCAGAGACCAGAAGTGTCTCGACAGAAGAGGGTGAAACGTGGCGGCAGAGCAAGGAGCGTGTGCGACATGCTCCGGGTGCAATCTGCACTGCTGGATTCTGTTCCACGTAATGCTCCAGTCTTGTGTGCACTACGTGAGGGGCCATCCCCCCAGCCTCTAGCATGCAAGCCACCCCCAGCCATATACCAGAGTGCTCTGCTCAGCCACTCTTGAATTCCATAGGGCGACACCCACATATCTCTAGTCCCAACCTTGCGCCCTAGAAATATGCTGCCTTCTACCGTTCAGTTACTCACTGAGTGGTACAAGCTCATAAGTCCATCAATTTAACAAAGAGATTGACCCTGCACCTGCCTTTGTAACCTGAGTAGATTCCCCAAACACTTCAGCCAAAACCACCCTGGTTTAGATTAAATATAAAGCAGATTTATTAACTATAGAAAGATAGATTGTAAGTGATTAAGTAGCATTGGCACAGGAGATCAGAGTTAGTTACAAAAGGAAAAGGAAATAAAATATAAAATCGCAAGCTAATTCCTAACCTTTACCATGCTAATAATTCTAAAAGCGAAAGGGTTTCTCTCACCCTCAGCGTCACAGCAGTTCTTGTAACTGGAACGAGGTGTAGTTAGCACCAGCTCCTCCCATAGTCTTAATGGACTTTCTTTGTCTTCCTCACAATCTTGTTTCCTTGTGTAGTGATGGGGGAGGAGAGGCAGGCGAAGTGATGACATCGCTGTCCCCTATTTATACTCTTCTCCTCACTTTCAGGAATACCTCCCTTCAACCCCCCCGGGTTGTAGACACTCTGGCTATGTCTACACTGCACTTTGTCCTTAAAACTTTTGTCGCTCAGAGTTGTGAAAAAACATCCCCCTGAATGAGAAAAGTGTTAATGATGAAAAGCATCGGTGTGGACGCTGCTTCCTCAGCAGGAGACACTCTGTCAGCAATGAAGTTACTACCCCTAGTTGGAGGTGGTTTTATTTTGTCGCCAGGAGACAGGGAAGAGGAGAAACCTCAGGAAAGGGAGGGGCAAAGCAGGGGATAAAAGTTACCAGACAGGGGCCTTTTTCCCTGGCAGGACAACATCTCAGCAGTCCCTGCCTGGAGCTGTGCAAATGCCTGGACAAGGCTGCTCTTCCCTTCCTAAAATGGTGTGATCAGCTTCTGAAGGAGACTTCAGTCACTGAAATATTTTACACACACACTCACATGCATGTACAAGCGCACACCCACCCATGTGCACATACACACACACAGTAGTGCACACCACTATCCATATACCCATCTGTGTGCACCCCCCCCCCCCATGCATGCAAACACACACGCATACATATGCACGCACACAAACACTCCCCATCCTAGAAGAAATGAAAATTTTCATTGGAGTTTTTGGTATTTGCAAGAATTCCTTGCCAGTTTCCATCTGAGGGACATGTCTGCAAATGGTCTTGCAGCTGTTCATAAGATTGTATTCTCTGCTGTTCTTGTTGCCTGAATCTGATTCCTCCTGTAACCCACTGCGACTGTACTTTCACTCAAATTTATTATTTACTTTTAAACAGTTTTTTTACTCTTATAACACTTGCTATCTATTTATTGTGACTTTGTCATTTACTATTTTTAATATTGAGTTTTTTTGGTGGGGGGTTTAATAGCAGAAATTTATTCTTTGTGATCATATGACTTCAACATTCACTGATTTCCTGGGTTGCCCAACCTGTGGTCCAGGGGTAGCAGCTTGTGACAGAAGAGGATTCCCCATCTCACAACTTGCTACGCTGACCTGGACCCGGGGTAGCAATCTGAAATGGAGGGTGGCCTCTCCTCCCACAATTTGCTACTCGTGTGAAATCTCTGTTTTACATTTGGACACAAATAAACAATTTTTTTCTATATAAGAAAATGATATCAAATTGGAATCTTGTTTTATTTGTGCCCAAATTTAAAACAGCAATTTCGCAAGAGTAGCAAGTTGTGATGAGAGTGCCCACGTCCATCAAAACTTCGACCCCCAGGGCCAGGGGATGGGGAAATTGTGGGGGTAACAAATTGTGATGTGNTTTTCAGCAGCCTTTTGGCCTGAGAAAACAACAGGCTTAATTCTCCTTCCTCTAAACATCATGGCAATTAGCACAGGGTAATTTATCCATTAAACAGTTCAGCTACAGGTTACTACAACCTTTAAAGAGACATATAGACAAGCCTTGTTTGCTGACACCACAAGACCTGAGCAAACATTTACCCTTGAGATCTCTAACAATGCAGACTTGCGTTTTAAAGCTTTATTTATTTACCTATCTTTCTAACCAGTTTTTAAGGTTCATCCCTAGGTCAGGTTATTCTGTGAGTCAATTAACTCTTTCTGGCCCTGTCATGAGATATTATGTTACACTCATAACGTCACACAGCCACACACCCCCCTGCGCCCCTCCTCCCCCGGGTTCCAGCTGCTTCCTGGTGCGGCGCCGCGGCAGGGCAAGCAAGCAGAGAGCCTGCCCTGCCCCCGGTGCTGGTCGGCCAGGTAAACAGGGGGGGGCGGGTGGGCCGGGAGGAGCTCGCGGGCCGCATGCGATAGCAGGCCGCGTGTTTGAGACCCCTGTTCTAGAATGATACTATTATTTAATTGTACGATTTTAAATAATAAATGACAACGCACAATTTGGCATTAAAAATAATAAAGATAATTATTCCAGCCAGGACAGCTTAGGCATTTTAAAACCCACTACTCAAAGAATTAAATGAGAACATAAAAACGGCCATAATGGGTCAGACCACTGGTCCGTTTAGCCTAGTATCCTGTCTTCCTGGCTTTATGTTGTGGCGGATTATGGGGGATGGAGAGAGAGACAGACATAAGCCTTCTATCACATGCTAAAGTCCCTGTAACCAACACGTACTAAAACTGTCAGGTTATTGGGACATAGATCGTGTCTGAGATAGGGTTGCTATCTTTTTAATTGCTGGTAACTGGACTCCCAAGCTCCCGCCCCCCTGCCTCTTCCCCAAGCCCTGCTCCCTTATCCACCTCTCTCCCATGACCCCACCCCTGCTCCACCTCTCCCCCCAAGGCCCTGCCCCTGTTGATCACTCCTCTCTCCTCCTCCCCCATCACATATTGACTTGTCTGAAGGAGCCTGCCTGCAGGTAGGAGGTGGCCCCAGCTGAGCAGGGGCTGGTGCGGGTTAATGATCTGGTGCCATACCCTGCCCTCCAGTAATCGGACTTTTGGTTTGGGTGCCATTAAGAGTTGCCAGGTCCCTGAAAACTGGGCATCTGACAACGCTAAATGGCACCCAGACACAGAAGCAAAAGACCAGAATGTCCGGGTAAATCCGGACAAGTGGCTACCCAAGTCTGGGATTTCTCTCACCTACCCTAATAGCAACTGAACACTACAAATATTTCAAAGCCTGGCTGTTTGCCCCGTTCCACTACAAGAAAGTGCAGGGGGGAAGCAGCCCAGTTAGGCAGCACATGGCATTGGTGTGGCCCACTGGAGAGAATAGTTGCCTGGGACTGAGAACTCCTGGGCTTTGTTCCTGGCTCTGCCACTGGCCTTCTGAGGGTGACTTTGGCCAAAATCATTGTATGTCTCTAAGACTCACTTTCCCCATCTGCACAATGGGGAGGATGATGTTTCTCTCTCAGATCTAGCACTGAAAATAGCTAGGTATAAGCATCGTTACCTCGCCACAGTCATGTCTAAATGACAACATGAAAATTACAACTGACTAAATGACCTCTAACTACTGCCAACAGCATTTCTCTTTCTGTTAAAAAAAAACAAGGAAACTCCCTGACAAAAACCTTACTTAACACAGAATCGGGTTTGCCCAGTAATAAGCCAGTGTGCTTCCAGACAGTTGAGTTCAGAAAAACTCAGACTGCTGAAAATCAGGAAATGCAGAGTTAAGGTACATGCCCATGCAACCTTAACTCTGCTCGCTTTGAGCAATGCAGCAATATGCCCATCACACATACTCACACACTACCTTTGCACTGTACTGAACAGGAGCTACCTACCTGCCCTGCACTCAAACTCTCCACCTTCTCCACAGAGAGAACACCATGTCTCTACTACATTTTAAACTCTCTTTGGCTCCTTTTACAATCCCTTCTCCCTTATGCTCATGATACCGTCCAACACTGTGCAGCACACCCCGTGACACTGTGCTGTCACTCACCCTCCATTAACTCACAGACCACACTCACTCACTGCTCACAATCCCATTAGCAAGAAGAACTCTGTGCCCCAAGCTACAGAGTGCAGTGCTGAAATGAGGCATACTGGATCTCCCAAGGTACACAGGAACCTCCTTCCTTTGATCACACATGTGAGAAGGGCCCACTTGCACTCCTAGAAGAGCACAGCCCCTCACATCCCTTCATAACACAATCACAGATCTTCCAAACTGCTCCAGCTAATGTCTCCACCACTCAGTACAGCTACAGCTCTCATAGTGAATGCAGCTGATTCCCAATGGCAATGGAGAGCTCCGGGAGCATGGATGTGTACCTTAGCTCTGTATCTCCTGCTTTTCATAAATTTGAATTTTTCTGAATTCAGTGTTCTGGAAGGGCATGTGATAGCACCCGGTAACCTTAACTCTCCTTTAATAGAATATTTTGTCAGTGAATTGTGACTTATGTCAATGATAGTCACATGTGGACCCTAAATAAATTAAATTCATTTTTTCCCTTTGATTTTGACAATGAAGCTTTAATAACCTAGGGAACATAAGAACTAAAGAACATAAGAATGGCCATACTGGGTCAGACCAATGGTCTATCTAGCCCAGTATCCTGTCTTTTGACAGTGGCCAGTGCCAGGTGCCCCAGAGGGAATGAGCAGAACAGGTAATCATCAAGTGATCCATCCCATCGCCCATTCCCAGTTTCTGCCAAACAGAGGCTAGGGACACCATCCCTGCCCATCCTGGCTAATAGCCATTGATGGACCTGTCCTCCATGAATTTATCTAGTTCTTTTTTGGACCCTGTTATAGTCTCGGCCTTCACAACATCCTCTGGCAAGGAGTTCCACAAGTTGACTGTGCGTTGCGTGAAGAAATACTTCCTTTTATTTGTTTTAAACCTACTGCCTATTAATTTCATTTGGTGACCCCTAGTGCTTGTGTTATGAGAAGTAGTCAACAACACTTCCTTATCTACTTTCTCTACCCCAGTCATGATTTTATAGACCTCAATCATATCTCCCCTTAGCCGTCTCTTTTCCAAGCTGAAAAGTCTCAGTCTTATTAATCTCTCCTCATATGGAAGCTGTTCCATGCCCCAAATCATTTTGGTTGTCCTTTTCTGAACCTTTTCCAAATTCCAATATCTCTATTTTGAGAAGGGGCAACTGCATGTGTATGCAATATTCAAGATGTGGTTGTACCATGGATTTATATAGAGGCAATATATTTTCTGTCCTCTTATCTATCCCTTTCTTAATTATTCCCAACATTCTCTTTGCTTTTTTGACTACTGCTGCATATTGAGTGGATGTTTTCAGAAAACTATCCACAGTGACGCCAAAATCCTTTTCTTGAGTGGTAACAGCTAATGTAGACCCCATCGTTTTATATGTATAGTTAGGATTATGTTTTCCAATGTGCATTACTTTGCATTTATCAACATTAAATTTCATCTGCCATTTTGTTGACCAGTCACCCAGTTTTGTGAGATCCTTTTGTAGCTCTTGGCAGTCTGCTTGGGACTTAACTATCTTTAGTAATTTTGTATCATCTGCAAATTTTGCCACCTCCCTGATTACCCCTTTTTCCAGATCATTTATGAATATGTTGAATAGGACTGGGTCCAGAATAGTCCCCTGGGGGACACCACTATTTACCTCTCTCCATTCTGAAAACTGACCATTTATCCCTACCCTTTGTTTCCTATCTTTTAACCAGTTACCAATCCATGCTCCCTCTTATCCTGTGGCAGCTTACTTTGCTTAAGAGCCTTTGGTGAGGGACCTGGTCAAAGGCTTTCTGAAAATCTAAGTACACTATATCCACTGGATCCCCTTTGTCCACATGCTTGTTGACCCCCCTCAAAGAATTCTAGTAGATTGGTGAAGCATGATTCCCCTTTACTAAAACTATGTTGACTCTTCCCCAACAAATTATGTTCGTCTATATGTTTGACAATATTGTTCTTTATTATAGTTTCAACCAGTTTGCCTGGTACTGAAGTCAGGTTTACAGGCCTGTATTTGCCGGGATCACCTCTGGAGCCCTTTTTAAAAATTGGCGTGAAATTAGCTATCCTCCAATCATCTGGTACAGAAGCTGATTTAAATGACAGGTTACAGATAACAGTTAGTAGTTCTGCAACTTCACATTTGGGTTCCTTCAGAACTCTTGGGTGAATCCCATCTGGTCCTGGTGACTTATTGCTGTTTATTTATCTATTTGTTCCAAAATCTCCACTAATGACACCTCAATCTGGGACAGTTCCTCAGATCTGTCACCTAAAAGGAATGGCTCAGGTTTTGGAATCTCCCTCACATCCTCAGCCGTGAAGACCGATGCAAAAAATTAATTTAGTTTCTCCGCAATGTCCTTATCGTCCATGAGTGCTCCTTTAGCACCTTGATCGTCCAGTGGCCCCACTGGTTGTTTAGCAGCTTCCTGCTTCTGATGTACTTAAAAAAAAATTTTTGCTATTACTTTTTGAGTCTTTGGCTAGCTGTTCTTCACATTATTTTTTGGCCGTCCTAATTGTATTTTTACATTTCATTTGTCAGTGTTTGTGATCCTTTCTATTTTCCTCACAAGGATTTCACTTTTACTTTTTAAAGGGATGCCTTTTTGCCTCTCACTGCTTCTTTTACTTTGTTGTTTAGCCACGGTGGCACTTTTTTGGTTCCCTTATTATGTTTTTTAATTTGGGGGATACATTCAAGTTGAGCCTCTATTATGGTGTCTTTAAAAAGTTTCCATGCAGCTTGCAGGGATTTCACTTTTGCGCTGTACCCTTTAATTTCTGTTTAACTAACCTCCTCATTTTTGTGTAGTTCCCCTTTCTGAAATGAAATGCTACAGTGTTGGGCTGCTGTGGTGTTTTCCTGCCACAGGGATGTTACATTTAATTATATTATGGTCACTATTACCAAGCAATCCAGCTATATTCACCTCTTGGACCTGATCCTGGGCTCCACTTAGGCCTAAATCAAGAATTGCCTCTGCTCGTGTGGGTTCCAGGACTAGCTGCTCCAAGAAACTGTCATTTAAGGGGTCAAGTAACTTTATCTCTGCATCCCGTCCTGAGGTGACATGGACCCAGTCCATATGGGATAATTGAAATCCCCCGTTATTATTGAGATTTTTTATTTTAATAGCCTCTCTAATGTCCCTGAGCATTTCATAGTCGCTATCACCATCCTGGTCAGGGGGTCGGTAATATATCCCTATCGCTATATTCTTATTATTCGAGCATGGAATTACTATCCAGAGAGACACTATGGTACAGTTTGGTTCATTTAAGATCTTTACTTCATTTGATTCTATGCTTTCTTTCACATATAATGCCACTCGCCCACCAGCACGACCTGTTCTGTCCTTCCGATATATTTTGTACCCCAGTGTTACTGTGTCCCATTGATTATCCTCATTCCACCAAGTTTCTGTGATGCCTATTATATCAATCTCCTCATTTAATATGAGGCACTCTAGTTCACCCATTTTACTATTTAGACTTCTACCATTGGTAAATAAGCACTTTAAAAACTTGTCTCCTTTTAGCTGTATGCCATTACACAATGTAATTGAATGGGACTTTTTTTCATTTGACTGTTTCTGATCAGACCCTGCCCATATTTTATCATTTTCCATCCTCTCGTCCTCACTAGGACATAGAGAATCTCTATGAATAGATCCTCCCCTAAGGGATGTCTCTGTCCGAACCACATGCTCCTCCGCACCTGTCGGCTTTCCCCCAGCCCTTAGTTTAAAAACTGCTCTAAGTCCTTTTTAATGTTAAGTGCCAGCAATCTGGTTCCATTTTGGTTTAGGTGGAGCCCATCCTTCACGTATAGGCTCCTTCTTTCCCCAAAGTTTCCCCAGTTCCTAATAAATCTAAACCCCTCCTCTCTACACCATCATCTCATCCACGCATTGAGACCCTGCAGTTCTGCCTGTCTAACTGGGCCTGCGCATGGAACTGGGAGCATCTCAGAGAATGCCACCATGGAGGTCCTGGACTTCAAACCAGCAGCCTAAATTTGGCCTCCAGGACGTCTCTCCTATCCTTCCCTATGTCATTGGTACTTACATGTACCATGACCACCGGCTCCTCCCCAGCACTACACATAAGTCTATCTAGATGTCTCAAGAGATCCGCAACCTTCGCACCAGGCAGGCAAGTCACCATGCGGTTCTCCCGGTCATCGCAAACCCGGCTATCTATGTTTCTAATGATCGAATCCCCCATTACTAACACCTGTCTCTTCCTAATAGCTGGAGTTTCCTCCCCCGGAGAGGTAACCTCAGTGCGAGAGGAAACCACAACATCATCTGGAAGGAGGGTCCCAACTATGGGATCGTTTCCCTCTGCTCCAGTTGGACGTTCTCCTTCCCTGAGACTTTCATCCTCCTCAACAGCACAGAGTCTGTCAGACCAGGGTGGGACTGTTCTACTGTGTCCTGGAAAATCTCATCTGTGTACCTCTCTGTCTCCCTCAGCTCCGCCAGCTCAGCTACCCTGGTCTCCAAACCTGTACACGGTCTCTGAGGGCCAGGAGCTCCTTGCACCAAATGCGCACACACACCGCCCGCCCATAGGGCAGGTAATCAGACATGCTGCATTGAGTGCAATAAACTGAATAGCCCCCACTCTGCTGCTGGACTTCTGCCGGCATTCTCTTCTTACTCCTGCAGCTGGGTCCTTTGTTGTTGTTTTGTTTATATCAAGGGCGTGTTTGGGGCTTTTAAGTTTCAAGAATGTTGAGTTCTAGCCCTGCTCACACTCCCCCTGTAAACTCCCTCGCAAGACTCCCCTGTTAGCCGTTCCTGTTCGCCAGCTCCTCTGGTCGCTTAGGAGCAGGCTTTCTAAAGCCCTGGTCTCCCTGAGTAGCCCCGCTCCCTGGCTAAGGGTTGATGGGGGCTAAAAGGCTTAGGGATCCCAGCCTCAGTAAGATCAGTGATATACCCCTCCCGTCCTGCTACATCCCTTTACCATGACTCCCTTCACTCTCCCTGTCCTGCCGGGTACTTCCTTCAATTTATTTATATTCTCTTGCAGTCCACCTCTCCTCTCCCCCCGATTGGGAGGAGTGGCCCTTCCCCGACACTGAGCAAAAGACAGAGAAATAAAACCCAGAGTCCAACTTTAATGGCCTCAGCAACTCCATCATGGGAAATGCAAGAAGAAGCCACGTGCTCCATCTGCCTGGAGTATCTGGCAGAGCCGGTGACCATAGACTGTGGGCACAACTTCTGCCGAGCCTGCATCACCCACTACAGTGAGCGTGGGGAGCCTGAATCGGGCACTAAGTTCCCCTGTCCCGAGTGCCGAGCGCCATTTGAGAAAGGGAAATTCCGGCCCAACAGGCAGCTGGCCAATATTGTAGACAACATCAAACAACTGAGGTTAAAGCCAGGGAAAGGACAGAAGGAGAATCTGTGTGAGCGACACCAGGAAAAACTCAAACTCTTCTGTGAGGAGGATGGAGAAGCCATCTGTGTGGTTTGCAGGGAGTCCCGGGATCACCGAGATCACACTATGCTCCCCATTGAGGAGGCTGCCCATGATTACAAGGTGGGGAATTACGACTGCTCTGGGTTCATTAAGCTCCTTTAGGGACCTGTTGTGCTCCTCCACAGAGATGTCTGCTGGGATCAGTGGGAGACCTGTTCTCCATCTGCTGGGATCAGTGGGAGACCTGTTCTCCATCTGCTGGGATCAGTGGGAGACCTGTTCTCCATCTGCTGGGATCAGTGGGAGACCTGTTCTCCATCTGCTGGGATCAGTGCTGGAGTGCACCAACCCCCTAGGGTGCCAGTAGTTTGCCCGGTGAACCATGACTCCGAGGCAAGCACTGTAGGTGCTTCAGCAGCTAGGCCCTGGTGGGTTCCAGCAGCCCGTCAGACAGGAGGGGAAGGTGTTTACCAGGAAGGGGGCAGATTGCAGTTACTCCAGGTACAGAGGCTTGCAGAGCTACAGTTCTAGGTGAGCAATAGCCGTTCCTGTTTGGGTCCCTGGGGCCGACCAACTGAGAGTCTGGGCTCTTCAGCCCTAGTGCCTGAGGTGCCCACTCACTATTCAAGCAAACAGGAACTTGTGGGATTCAAGGTCAGACTCACTTAGTGTCTCTCATTGGGGCCCTTCTGCATTGGCTCCTGCCCAGCTACTGCTGCTGCCCCATAAGCCCCACACAGACGTGCACCCAGCTGTTATGCCCGGATCTCACACCCTGTTCCACATGCAGCTCCAAGAACCTGGGGGTTCCTCTGTGCATCTGGCTTCTCTGTAGCTTTGGCTCACCATCCAGCCGTGGCTTCCCAAACAGAGCCCAGCCACCTCCTGGTCCAGGGCCCCCTCCTTACCCAGAAGGGGAGAGGGGCGTGAAGAGGGGAGGGGGCTGATGGGAGTTGAATCCCCCTGCTTTGCAGGTTAGTCATACAGCTCTCAACCAGCCATGGTCCAAAGGGACTTGGAGAGCAATAGACAAAGAAAATAGGGGCACAGTTATCCGAAGAGGAACTTAAAATGCTGAGGGGTTCATTCCCCTTCCCAGGATCTTGGAGGCTGCAGGGTTCACTCTGCCCCTCCTGGGCTCGGGGAAACTGCAGGCTTCAGTCCTCACAGCCAAGGATCAGGAGGCTGCTAATGGGTTCACTCCCCACTCCCAGGTTCAGGGGGGCTGCAGTGTTCACTCCCCCGCCTTGGGTTCAGGGTGTCCTGTGGGGTTCATCACCCCTCTCCTGGGATCAGGGGGTTACTGCTCGCCCTGTCAATAGGACTGACCTGGAGCGTTGGCCTCTCTATCGCCCCTGGGGACTGTCAGTCTCAGGGTCCTGATTTCTCACCAGCTCTTTCCATTTCTTTTGCTACTGGAAGATGGCCAACCAAAAACCCCCATTAAGTTTTAGTAAGGGGCCAACAGTCCCCTTACTATCTGGCCCTGCCTCCTACCATATCCACCCATCAGACAGGCAGACGAATGGCTGTTTATTGCACACACTGCTCCTGTAGGTGAAACTCCAGGAAGCCCTGGGCCCTCTGTTGATGGAGCTGGAGGAGGCCCTGGCGCTGACATACGAAGAGGAGAAGAAATCCATAGAGTGGCAGGTGGGTGTCTGGGTTTATCTTTCCCTGAGCCCTCCCCCCTGAAGCGTTTCTGGGGATAAGGGGCCGTAAAGCTGCAGGCTGAGGTTATACCTGCTCTGGCTGTTTGCACCAGGATGGTGCCATGGTACCAGGGGCAGGAAATGTCTCTGGTGGGGATCCCAGTGAAGCAACCCTGGGAGGGCAATTCTTGGCCCCCGGCAGCAGCACAAACTCACCCCAGGGCTCTCCATACATCCAATCCCCACTCACTTCACAGCCCCCCCCCCNCCCCCCCCCCCCCCCGTCCTGTACACACAGACCCACTCACTCCTCATGCAGCCAGACCTGCCCCCAGAGCACCCAGCTCAGGGGCTGCGGGGGTTTCAGACCCTCTAAAGGGTAGGCAGGGAACATGCCAAGTTTGCAGAGAAATCCCCTCTGATTGGCTGTCTTTCCCTGCCTGATAGCGAAGAGCAGCCAATCAGAGCTATGAAGATTTTTGAACGACAATCTGGTCCCTCAGCCTGTGTAGCAGGGAGATTTCCGGCTTCCTGGCTGTGCAAAGAAAGGGCTGTTCTTGCCCAATTCAGTGTTCAAGGGGTCACCAAGGTTGGCCACTGCCTGTTCCCAATCCAGCAAGGGCACCACGATCTACAGGAGCAGAGACACAGCCCTCCCATCCTGCCACTCAGGGCCCCTGCCCACAGTGCAGGAGAGGGGCTAGGGTGGGCATATTGAGGCAGAGGTTGGGAGTGTGACCCCATTACATTTTTCAGATCCTTTACCATGATCCATTACTCTAAAGTCTCCTCTGGGTTCGTGATCTGTACACCCCATGCCCAGCTCTCTGATCTGTGAGGCAGACTCAGCACAGCTCTGGCTGGGGCGGCTTTGTTCCCACTCCATTTTTCACTAAAGGGAAAAGTGGAGAATCGGAGATGGTCGATCACACGTGAATTTAAGAAACTGCACCAGCTTCTGAGTGAGGAAGAGCAGCTGCTCCTGTGGAGACTGGCGGCGGAGGAGAGGGAGACTCTGCAGAGACTACAGGACAATATAACAAGGCTCTCGGAGCAGAGTGCTGCACTGATCAATCTCATCACAGAGCTAGAGGAGAAGTGTCTGCAACCGGCCGCTGAGCTGCTGCAGGTGAGACTGTTAACAACCTCCCCATCATCCTTCATGCAGCACTAAACCCTCCGGTCAGTGACCAGATCCCAGGAATTAGTGACCAATCCTATTTCCAGTGCCTGCTCTGACAGTTTCCCGACACGAACAGAAGCCCAGGTCCTGTCAGAGCCGACATGAGCCACGTTTGTGGATCGTGGCTCCGATGCGCATACAGATTTTGTATGCACACAAGGCTCTATTGATATTGGGACGGGCTGAGCACCCACACTCCAGCTGAAGCAATGGGAGCTGCTCAGAGTGAGGCAGGGGGGCTGGAACAATTTGTATAGTGGGGACACTGAGAGCCATTGAACCAAACTGTAAACCCCGTATATAATGGAAACCACTTCCAGCCGGGGAATACAGCAGTACCCCCAGCATCCTGGCTCCAGCCCCTCGAGAGTGAGGATCCGTGCACTGTCTCTAGATCTGCAACCGGAAACCAGGAGGGGGGGAGGCTGGGGACAGTTGGGTGGAAGCTCTGCAGGGAAGGGGAGGGACAGACAGAGCTGCATTAGGGATGCTGCTGCTTTCCTTGTCCCAACAAAGCTCCCTGTTCAGTGTTCGCAGAACGTCACATCCCCCCAGTCTGTGCCATTGTCACATGAGACTCAGCTCCTCTGAGAGTCCGAGCCGGGGCGAGGGGCACCTGAAATCGGTGCTCACTGCTGAGTGTCCTGCACAGAAGCGGCTGCCCTGGCATGTTAAATATTGTGGATTCAATGTGGTAGAGAATGGAAAGTCACTCGGTGTGTTTGCACGTGGTGTTAACCCAGCTCCCTGTCTCTCTGTCTCCTTTCAGGGTGTGAAAAGCGCATTGATCAGGTCTGTTCCCATTTCCTTTTCTACTTCTGAGCCCATGAGCGATGTGTGTGCAGAGCAACGAGTGATGATGGGACGTTTTCTTCACAGGAGTCAGCATGTGAAACTCCAGCCACCAGAAGCCGTTTCTCCTGCCCTGAAGAACGGCTATAAAATCGACCTTGACATGAGGAGAATGCTGGAGAGATTCACCGGTGAGTGAAGCTCCTGGGATGGGTTTGCTTTACATGTGGATGGAGAACAGAATTGACTTGTATTGTGGATGGGGACAAATGGTGAGGGCCACATTGTGACTGGGAGCCTGGCATGGCAACAGCCCTGAAGACAAGGCGTCCGAGTCAGTGGTGCCGGAACAGCGGGGGCCAGGGGGTCATCATGGCTCTCCCACTTTTTGAAAGTGGATGGGCGTGGCTTGTCCACTTTTCACCAGGGCAGACCCCTTCCCCTTCCCCTCCTCTTCCCCTTGAGGCCTGTGTGGGAAGAGGTGGGGTGGGGCCTTTTTGGGGGAAGGCTCTACCACCCCTCTGAGATCTCTGAGCTGAAGGAGGAGGAACAGGTCTGCCTGCTCCACTCTGTCCTGATGCTCAGCCCTGCTTGGCTGCATGAGGAGATGACTCCTGGTGGCTGCTAATGTGCTCGGAGTGCAACGTATTTAGACATTCAGGTTGGGATTTCCAAGAGGTCTCGGAACTAGCCAAACTGTGTCCTATGAATATCCATGCCCTAGGGCTTGTCTGTATTCTAGTGTTGCCCCACTTTATCCTGGTACAGTTGTGCATAAGGGGACAAGGCTGAACTGGAGTAAGGCACCTGTATACCAGTATAATTGTGTTCACACTGGGGTTCTACTTTTCAGCTACATCAGTCAAACTTCCTCCCCCAACTGACATGGTGACACTGGTACAAAATCTGCCTCTGGAAAGACCTGAAACCCCCCGTATGTTCCCTGGGGATAGAGGCAGGAGAACACGGAGCACTTCTGAAAATCTCACCCCAAGAGCCTGATCCTCTGCTGAGGGAAAGAGATTGAAACACAAACTCCTTCTCTCATGCTGGACCTGGCTCCTTCACCCCACCCACCCCTTCACAAGTGCTGCCCAAAGAGGTGGCAGGGACACGAACTCTCCCCCAAGAATCCCTCACTTTTACCGGGCTCAGCCCCTCATGCCCCTGAGGGGAGCTGCTCCCCACCCCCAGCAGGGAGATGAGCACCATTTCCCCGTAGGAGATGAAGGGGCTGAGCTGGGTTTGTCTCTCCTGCCTGACTGAAGTGATGTAGTTGGTGCCAGCTCCAGGGCCAGGATCTCAGGGCTCCAGAGAGCCAGAACCCCCTGCTGCAGGGGAAGCAGCTTCCTCTCTGTGACTGGCAGGAGCTAGCACATCCCTGCTGCCTTTCCCCTCGCCGTCCCCCATCCCAGCACAGGCTCTGCCCACTGGGCGCTGGGCACGGCTGGGTTCTGGGCAGGAGTGTTGGCAGGCCACTAAAAACGGGGCGGCCACCGGTGTCCAAACACTGGCCCTGCGCCCTGTGCCACCCTTCTCCCTTTGGCCTCCACACTGCCCCTTACCCCCGAGACCCAGCCCTTGCACTGCCCCTTACCCCCGAGACCCGTCCCTCACACCTCCCCTTCCCCCCGAGACCCCGCACTTGCACTGCCCCTTCCCCCCAAACCCCATCCCTCACACCTCCCCTTCCCCCTGAGACCCGTCCCTCACACCTGCCCTTACCCCCGAGCCCCGTCCCTCACACCGCCCCTTACCCCCGAGACCCCGCCCTTGCACTGCCCCTTACCCCCGAGACCCATCCCTCACACCTCCCCTTCCCCCCGAGACCCCGCACTTGCACTGCCCCTTCCCCCCAAGCCCCATCCCTCACACCTCCCCTTCCCCCTGAGACCCGTCCCTCACACCTCCCCCTCTCCCCCAGCCCCAGCCCTCGCACCGACCGGAAGCGCGTCGTGCAGGGCCAGAGAGTAGATCTCGGTGCTCGCCGCATCACTACAAACCGCCCCCCGCCCCCCCGCCCTCACACCCCCCCTTACCCCCGAGACCCCCCCCCTGCCCCTTCCCCCCCAGCCCCCCTCCTCCCCCCCCCCCCTCCCGCACCCCCCCCCCTCCCCCCACCCCCCCCGCCCCCCGTCCCCCCCGGGCCCAGCCCTCGAACCGCCCCCTCCCCCCCGGCCCCCCCCCGCCCCTTCCCCCCGGGGCCCCGCCCTCCCACCCCCCCCTCCCCCCCCCCCTTCTCCCCGAGTCCCAGCCCTCACACCGCCCCTTCCCCCCGAGGCCCGTCCCTCACACCTCCCCTTCTCCCCAAGGCCCAGCCCTCGAACCGCCCCTTCCCCCCGAGCCCCGTCCCTCACACTGTCCCTTCTCCCCAAGCCCCGTCCCTCACACCGCCCCTTCCCCCCGAGCCCCATCCCTCACACCGCCCCTTCTCCCCGAGACCCATACCTCACACCTCCCCTTCACCCCGAGACCCCGCCCTTGCACCGCCCCTTCCCCCCAAACCCCATTCCTCACACCTCCCCTTCCCCCCAAGTCCCAGCCCTCACACCTCCCCGTCTCCCCGAGCCCCGTCCCTCACACTGCCTCTTCCCCCCGAGACCCATACCTCACACTTCCCCTTCCCCCCGAGACCCCGCCCTTGCACCGCCCCTTCCCCCCACACCCCATCCCTCACGCCTCCCCTTCCCCCCAAGGCCCAGCCCTCACACCTCCCCGTCTCCCCGAGCCCCGTCCCTCACACTGCCTCTTCCCCCCGAGACCCATACCTCACACTTCCCCTTCCCCCCGAGCCCCCGCCCTTGCACCGCCCCTTCCCCCCACACCCCATCCCTCACGCCTCCCCTTCCCCCCAAGGCCCAGCCCTCACACCTCCCCGTCTCCCCGAGCCCCGGCCCTCGCACCGCCCCTTCTCCCCGAGCCCCGGCCCTCACACCGCCCCTTCCCCCCGAGCCCCGGCCCTCGTACCGCCCCTTCTCCCCGAGACCCGGCCCTCACACCTCCCCGTCTCCCCGAGACCTGTCCCTCACACCGCCCCTTCCCCCCGAGACCCATACCTCGCACCTCCCCTTCCCCCCGAGGCCCGTCCCTCACACCGCCCCTTCTCCCTGAGCCCCGGCCCTCACACCGCCCCTTCCCCCCGAGGCCCGTCCCTCACACCGCCCCTTCTCCCCGAGTCCCAGCCCTCACACCGCCCCTTCCCCCCGAGGCCCGTCCCTCACACCGCCCCTTCCCCCCGAGACCCATACCTCGCCCCTCCCCTTCCCCCCGAGGCCCGTCCCTCACACCGCCCCTTCCCCCCGAGCCCCGTCCCTCACACCTCCCCTTCCCCCCGAGCCCTGGCCCTCGCACCGCCCCTTCTCCCCAAGGCCCCGCTGTCACACCGCAAAAAAAAACCTACATAAATTATGATTTGGACGTGTACATGTTCATATTTATTTGTTTCTCCTAAAGTTAATTAAATATTTTAGGAAATGTGTCTCTGTGGCCAACAGCAAGAGTTGGTGGCCACACTTTCAGGCAACCAAAAAAATGTGTTGTGAGAACCCTGCTCTAAGGGCACAACTTCCAGGCTTCTTGCTCTTTTAAGCTTTCCTGGGAGCTCCTCTCCTCAGCAGCTCCCAGTCTCTATGATTCGCTTTCAGTGGAGCCCTGGTAACCTATTATCAGGTTCTTTAGCTCTTTAGCTGCCAACCAGCCACCTAGGGATTTAACTACTTCCAGGTGGGTCTGGGTTGGCTGGTTCTCCTTTTAAGAAAACTGCCACAGGTAGGCTGGTCCCTGACTCCCCTTAAAGGGCCAGGCCCTATGATATACCTTCCTCATCGGCCTAAAGCCAAGCTGTACCCAAACGTTGGCTTGACCATGGCTAACACTCGGTGATGTTCTGCACCCAGGGTGTACTTCCTGCCCTTTGCCACAAGGAAACCTACAAGGGCCTTGGCCGTATTTTTATTCTTGTCAGGGAAGTATGTAGGGACCAGAAATTGTGCTCCCCAATCTTCTAGGTAGCTCCTGCAGTGGACAAACTCCCTGATAGTTTTCAGCATGTCATAGTTCAGAGCAACTTGTATTCTTTGTAAGTCAAATCCTTTGCTTTCACCACTGGTGTCATGCTCCTGTAGCAGATACGGTCTGGTTACAGAGACTCACCAGATGTGTTCAGTGCAGGATCCTTTAGTGCTTTGCCAGGTGTGGCTAAGGCTCGTTTAAATAAAGTATCTTACACACAGTGCCACCTACTGGCTGAACAGTATAATAAAGTTTATCATTCTATTACATTTCCTCCTTTAAGTTCTGCATTCCTACATTTATAATATTTACATATCGCACTGTCTTTGAAGTTCAGTACATATCAGTTTGTTAAGTGTCTCTGAATCATACTGGCTTTCTTATTACACAACCTGAATGTGTGACAACTTGGTCATTTGGCTGTCCATTAGCTGCAACAACTTGCTGGTCGGTCTGGAATCCTTGAGTCTTCATCCACCATCTGCAGAGTTTGTTCTGTTGATTGTTCTTTTTGAGGAACAAAATGTTAATGTGGATTGTTTCTGCTGACCTCTCCGCTGTCTGTCTTAATCCCATACAATCTAGGTACTGAATTCTTTTTCTTTACTATAGCTGGAGTTTCCCATCCCTTTTGACACAAACACTTTCAACAAGGGTTTGACCTGATAGTTCCCTGAGTGTTGTCTGATGTAGAAAGGTTCATAAGTTCATTTTTCCTTTTTATCCAATTTGGCTACTCTCCTCATGTCTGGCCATGTTGCAGATAGGGATTCCCACCCCCTACCCTGGATCAGTAGTTCTGAGTTTTCGTCCCATCAGGACTTGTGCTGGACTATATCCAGTAACTGCTATTGGTAACTCATAAAAGCAAGGAATGAATCTTCCTGTTGTAGGATTTTCTTGGCTGTCTGTACAGCTCTGTAAGCCTTTCCAATTGCTTGTGGGTTATGCCGACTGATCAAAATAATATTTTGTTTAGAATAACTTAAATTCTGCTGCAGTGAATAGTCATCCATTCTCTGTCACTAGCTGTTCTGGAATATCAAAATAAGCAAAAGTGCACTTCAGATTCTCAAGAACATTATGTTTTTCAAGTGCATTCTTTCTAAATACGTGGAAAAATAGTCCACAGCAACCAGGTAATGACGCCCTCTGAATTCAGTTAAATCTGCAGCTCTTTCAAGGTCTCTCAGGTAAGGGTGTTTATACACTGTATGGTTCAGTGTTGTCTCTTACGCTGATTTGTACTGGATCTACTTTTAAAAGTCCAGTATCAGCCAATCCTCCATGGAGTTCTTCCACCTTTCTCACTAGCCCATCACAGTTGCCATGCTGTGACTGAGAAGATTGTTAGTCTTGGATCCTTTAATCATACACACTCTGAATGCAGCCTGTTCGACAGGTTGACTGTGCGCGGTGTGAAGAAGAACTTCCTTTTGTTTTTTTGTTTTAAACCTGCTGCCTATTAATTTAATCAGGTGACCGCTAGTGTTTGTGTTATGTAAAAGAGTAAATAACACTGGCCTGCCCCTCCCCTCCCCTCAGAGCCCTCTTTTGCTGAGCACCTGCCTCTCCCCTTTCCCCCATCTGTTCCCCTGGCACCCGCCCCTCCTTGCATCCCACCTCTGCCCCCACCAGTGACTCCCTCTTCCCTCATCCCCCTCTGCCCTGCTGCCACCCACCTGCCTCTTTGCATTTTGCTGAACCCATCATGCAGTCATCCTCTCACTACCCCCTCGGACCCCACAGTACCTGCCCATTCCCTGGTCCCCCCTCCCTCCCTCCCCTTACTCCCTCTGCCACCCTGGCACCTGCCACTTTGCTTCCCTCTTTCCCCCTCTCCTTATCCGCCTCCTCCCACACTCTCCTGGCACCCCCTGCCCCAGCACCTGCCCCTCCCCCAATTCCCTCAGGGGCCCATCCCTCTCCTTGCCCCCTTCTGCCTGCCCATTTCCTTGACCCCTCTTAGTCCCCCTGGAGCCTACCCCTTACCTCAACCCCCTCGTGCCTGCCCATCCCTCCATCCCCCCATGCCCCTGGGTGCATGCTTCTGTCCTCCCCCCTCCCTCTCTTGTGCTCACCCCTCCCTTGTTCCCTCCTCTGGTGCCTGCCCCTTATTGTGCCCAGGGTCACCGCTCCCCTCACTCCCCTCAACCCCCACTTCTCCCCGCTTGTGCTAGCCCCTCCCCTCACTACCATTAGCTCCTCCCCTTCCCTTTGCTCTCCCAGAATAATCTTCTCACCTCAGTGACCCACCTCTCCCCACCCTCTGGTGCCTACCCCTGCTCACCCCCACTGACCACCTCCCTCATGTTCTCCCCGCTCTCCCATCCTTCTCTAATTCTCTCTTCAGAGTCATACGGGCCCTGACTCCCCTTAAAAAGCAACAACCCCCAGACTCAGCGATTAACAGGGATGTGGGTTAATTTCCCTTTGATCCCAGTGACCGGCCCCTGCCCCAGCACTGACTCTGTGACTCTCTCCCCAGTGGACATGACTCTGGATCCAGACACAGCAAATCACTGGCTCGTCCTGTCTGAGGATCGGAAACGTGTGGGACACGGAGCCACACGCCAGGATCTGCCCGACAACCCTGAGAGATTTGAAACTTCTGCCTGTGTCCTGGGCGCTGGGGGGTTCGCGGGTGGGTGGTGTTACTGGGAGGTGGAGGTGGGAGACAAGACTGAATGGGCTCTGGGGGTTTGTAGGGAATCTGTGAGCAGGAGGGGGAAGGTCACAGCATCACCTAAACATGGATACTGGACATTGTGTCTGAGGGGTGGGGAATACAAGGCCCTGACCTCCCCTCCGACCCACCTCCCCATGAGCGTCAGGCCCAGCCGGGTGGGGGTTTTCCTGGACTATGAGGGGGGCGAGGTCTCATTTTACAATGTGACTGACAGGTCCCAGCTCTTCACTTTCACTGACACCTTCTCCGGGAGGCTCCGCCCTTGTTTCTATCCTGGTTACATTGCTGGGGATAGAAACGCGGCTCCCCTGATAATCTGCCCGGTCCCAGCTCAGGCCAGAGGGAATTTGTGTCCTGTACAGTGACACCCTCAGCAGAGAATGGCCCCTCCCAGTCCAGCACCAGCCCTGTTCCCATGGGGATGGTCTAAAGGGCATCACCTGCCTGCCCCCCCCCCCTCAGTTCCCAGCCCCAGGCCTGTGAGCTGCAGGGAGAGGAGAGAGCAGAGAAGGGGTGGAGGGAGCAGGGGCAAAGGGGGGTGCAGGCTGCTGGGAAGTGGGGATGCAGGGTCAGAGGGAGGTGCAGGCTGCTGGGAAGTGGGGATGCAGGGTCAGAGGGAGGTGCAGGCTGCTGGGCAGTGGGGATGCATGGTCAGAGGGGGGTGCAGGCCGCTGGGAAGTGGGGATGCAGGGTCAGAGGGAGGTGCAGGCTGCTGGGCAGTGGGGATGCAGGGTCAGAGGGAGGTGCAGGCTGCTGGGAAGTGGGGATGCAGGGTCAGAGGGAGGTGCAGGCTGCTGGGAAGTGGGGATGCAGGGTCAGAGGGAGGTGCAGGCTGCTGGGAAGTGGGGATGCAGGGTCAGAGGGAGGTGCAGGCCGCTGGGAAGTGGGGATGCAGGGTCAGAGGGAGGTGTAGGCCGCTGGGCAGTGGGGATGCAGGGTCAGAGGGAGGTGCAGGCCGTTGGGAAGTGGGGATGCAGGGTCAGAGGGGGGTGCAGGCTCCTGGGCTTTTAAAAGTGAAAATGTGGTCGCATGCTGTAAGCATTTCGGAGACAATGATTTACGCAATGAGTGAGAATGACAGTCAGAGAAATGCTCCTACCTGAGAGGAGAGAGCCATGAGCAGGTGGGGGAGTCCCGCAGCTCTGGGGAGGGCACTGACCTGATTCAGCCCCAGTCCAGAGCCCTGCTGCGCTGGGAGCATGGATCAGCACACCGGGCACTAGGAGGGAGGGTGGTTGGTTAGGGAATGAAGTTGCTGCCCCTGACCGGGGGGAGCACTAGGCATCTCAGCCTCCAATTCCCTACAGCCCATCAGCACGTGCCTGAGGCCCATTGAACTGAATTCACCCCCCATTACACACAGTGAGCGGAGTGACAGACCTCGATCTGCCCCGATAGGGCCCCATCCAGCATTACCCATCCAGGGGAGGGGGTTGTCTCTGTGCAGCAGGGGGAGGGGCTTCAGTAGATTCCCAGGTCTCCTCAGGGCCATTCACTGCATTATCCGACTCCCAGAGAAAAGCCAAGCCCAGGAGCTGAGTGAGCGCAACAGGTCCAGTGAGCGACAGGGAATGTCCCGGCATTTACTGTCCGGGGGAGATTTCCTCACGTGTCTGTTCCACCAGGGCCACAAAGCTGCCTGCCGGCCCCACCCTTATTGTCTCTGCCTGGAACCTGGTCCCAGCACGATGGATGGGGAATGGGGATCAGGCCAGAGCATAAGCACAGACCCCATGAGTGCGCCAGGGCTGGAGCACCCATGGGGAAAAATTAGCGGGTGCTAAGCACCCAATGGCAGCCATCTCCCCCTTTCCCCCCTCCCTCCCACCCGCCATGAACAGCATTCAGGACGCTTCGGAAGGGAGGGGAGCACTGGGGATGGGGTGCGCTTGGGGGAAGAGGTGGGGAAAAGGCAGGTCAGGGGGCGGGGGCTTGGGAGAAGGGGGTAGAATGGGAGCGGGGCGGAGCAGGGGTGGGAAGAGGCAGGGTGGGGTCAGAGGCTTGGGGGAAGGGGTGGAGTGGGGGCAGGGCCTGGTGCAGAGGCAGGGTCGAACACCCCCCTGGCTAGAGAAGAATGTGACGGGTTGGATCACAGAAACCCCCTTGGGAGCTGCCACCTGATGTGCCAAGACTACTTCTGCCCCTGCTTTCCTGCCCTGGCAGCTCGGGACCCCAGCACCCTGTCTTGTGGAGCCAGACATACCCGTCTGCTCCCACACACCCAGGGTCTGAACCATGTGCCCCAAAGCTGCAGACTTAACTGAAAGCAGCTTAAGAAGTGTTCCAGTCTTTAACACTCAGATGTCCAACTCCCAATGGGGTCCAAACCCCAAATAAATCCGTTTTACCCTGTATAAAGCTTATGCAGGGTAAACTCATAAATTGTTCACCCTCTATAACAGTGACAGAGAGATATGCTCAGCTGTTTACCCCCTCCCCCCAGGTATTAATACATACTCTGGGTTAATTAATAAGTAAAAAGTGAGTTTATTAAATACAGAAAGTAGGATTTAAGTGGTTCTAAGTAGTAACAGACAGAACAAAGTGAACTACCAAGTAAAATAAAATAGAACACCCAAGTCTATGTCTAATACAGTAAGGAACTGAATACAGATAAGAGCCTCACCAGTTCCAGAATGCTCCCTTTTACAGACTAATCTCCTTCTAGTCTGGGTCCAGCAATCACTCACACCCCCTGTAGTTACTGTCCTTTGTTCGAAATTTCTTTCAGGTATCTTTGGGGGTGGAGAAGCTCTCTCTTTAGCCAGCTGAAGACAAAATGGAGGGGTCTCCCATGGGCTTAAATAGACTTTCTCTTGTGGGTGGAGACCCCCCTCCTCTCTCCTATGCAAAGTCCAGCTACAAAATGGAGTTTTGGAGTCACCTGGGCAAGTCACATGTCCATGCATGACTCAGTTTCTTACCAGCCAAGCCACATCCCTGGGAAAGCCCAGATGTGGATTGGTGTCTCCAAGTTCATTGTTGGCTTAAGTGTTTCTTGATTGGGCACTTACTGAGAATAGTCTTTTCTCAGGAAGCTGACCAACTGCTTCACTACAGCCTACTTAGAATCAAACAAGTAGGCAGCCAATATTCATTACTTCGAGTACAAAAATTATACCTGCATACAAATAGGATGAATAGATTCAGTAGAGCATGACCTTTACAGAGATATGTTACATGGCATATGTAGCATAAAACACATTCTAGTTATGTTATATATAGGGTCAAGTATCAGAGGGGTAGCCGTGTTAGTCTGGATCTGTAAAAGCAGCAAAGAATCCTGTGGCACCTTATAGACTAACACTGTTAGTCTATAAGGTGCCACAGGATTCTTTGCTGCTGTTATATATAGGTACATTCATAAGCATATTTCCATAAAGCCTTATGGGTGGCACCGTCACAGAGAAATCGGCACCTATGGGCCAGAGTATGGGGCTTGGGAGCCCATCCCCAGTGTGAGGGGCCCACGCTGGGTGAATGGAACCTGCTTATGGGAAGGAGCCCAGGAACTTTTCTCCTCCTCTCTCCATGTGTTTGCTTCACCCCAACCACACACGCCCCACTGCCACACACTTCTCGTCTGCCTGGAACCTGCTCCTGTGTTCTCCAGCCTCCACTCCTCCTTCCTATCCCTCCTCAAAACCCTCTTCCCAGGGAGCCCTGGGCCAGGGAACAGTGAAACATGGGTCAGTGCCCCGGGTCTGCGCAGCGCGTGAGCTCCCTGAGCAGGGGCCATGGCTGTGGGGCTGTCTGACATGCCCAGTGCTGGGGGGCTATGGGGATTGTGACTGGGTGCCTAGATGGGCCACACTGAGGATGCTATAACTCAGGGCAGACTGCAAGGAATGGGGCAGACAATCCCCCAGGCTGGTGGATTCTTCTATAATTAGATTCACCGAGTCAGTAACAAAATTGCCTCTGTAATACCACACTGGTTATGAAGAAGCCACATACAATCCCCTTTAAGCATTGCAGCACTTGTCCCCCATCTAGAGAGACAATTCTAATATAGTGAGAGGTTATTGAAAACCTGATTCACTATAGGTGAGGTTCACCAGTCCCAAAGGACCGGACACTGATCCCCAAGTCAATATGAGTCCCAGATTTTACCCAATAATCACGCAGATGTCAATACTTTAGTATCTAAAACAGGTTTTAATAATAAAGGGAAAAGGAAGGAAGAGAGTAGCAGTGATTAAGAGATCAGTATACGTACAGATATATGAAGTCTTTAGGTCTCAGTTTCATAGCAGAGATGGCAATGCTGCTGATTTGTAAAAGTCTTTCTGGAATCAGTTTGAAAGGTTATAGTCCAACAGTAAATCCAAGGGTAGAGTTTCTTCCAATTTTTCCATGAGAATTCCACGGTAAATCTAGAGTAAACCCAGATACCCCAGTTGTGTGGCTTAGACCTTCCCTGTCAAAGCTTAAGCAGACCTGAGATAAAAAGGCTCAAGCCCTGGGACATTTTCTTTATAGTCTCCTAGCAAGTTGATAAACTTCTTGACAGCAATTATCACAGCAGGACCTTCTCCCGAGGAAGAATAGGCAGTGCAGATTGTTGCTCTGAAGCTAATTTTCTATCTCCTATGCATACACAGATAAACTAGTTGTGTTCATTCACATAAGGCAATTAGCCAGTCAAACTGTCAAGACAGTTGACAGGTAGTTTACTATGTTGAATTACAAGTTACAAGGAGAGATTAGGACAATAATATTACTACACCACAAGTCCCATCTAAATGATAATCTGCCCTTTTGACCTCTGAATCCACAGAATAAGGTAATGAAGCATTATGAGACAGGAACAGAATTAGCATGAACAAGCTAATTAGATCATATTGTTAAACTTCTAACAAGATCATAGAATCATAGAATCATAGAAGATTAGGGTTGGAAGAGACCTCAGGAGGTATCTAGTCCAACCCCCTGCTCAAAGCAGGACCAACATCAACTAAATCATCCCAGCCAGGGCTTTGTCAAGCTGGGCCTTAAAAACTCTAAGGATGGAGATTCCACCACCTCCCTAGGTAACCCATTCCAGTGATTCACCACCCTCCTAGTGAAACAGTGTTTCCTAATATCCAACCTAGACCTCCCCCACTACAACTTGAGATCATTACTTCTTGTTCTGTCATCTGCCACCACTGAGAACTACCGAGCTCCATCCTCTTTGAAGGCTGCTGTCAAATCCCCCCTCACTCTTCTCTTCTGCAGACTAAATAAACACAGTTCCCTCAGCCTCTCCTCATAAGTCATGTGCCCCAGGCCTCTAATCATTTTTGTTGCGCTCCACTGGACTCTTTCCAATTTGTCCACATCCCTTCTGCAGTGGGGGGCCCAGAATTGGATGCAGTACTCCAGATATGGCCTCACCAGTGCCGAATAGAGGAGAATAATCACTTCCCTCGATCTGCTGGCAATGCTCCTGCTAATGCAGCCCAATGTGCCATTAGCCTTCTTGGCAACAAGGGCACACTGCTGACTCATATCCAGCTTCTCGTCCACTATAATCCCCGTGTCCTTTTCTGTAGAACTGCCACTTAGCCAGTCGGTCTCCAGCCTGTAGCAGTGCATGGGATTCTTCCGTCCTAAGTGCAGGACTCTGCACTTGTCCTTGTTCAACCTCATCAGATTTCTTTTGGCCCAATTCTCCAATTTGTCTAGGTCACTCTGGCCCCTATCCCTACCCTCCAGCATATCTACCACTCCTCCCAGCTGTGTGTCATCTGCGAACTTGCTGAGGGTGCAATCCATTCCATTATCCAGATCATTAATGAAGATATTGAACAAAACTGGCCCCAGGACTGACCCTTGGGGCACTCCGCTTGATACCAGCTGCCAACTAGACATGGAGCTGTTGATCACTAACCGTTGAGCCCGACAATCTAGCCAGCTTTCTATCCACCTTACAGTCCATTCATCCAATCCATACTTTTTTGACTTGCTGGCAAGAATACCATGGGAGACCCTATCAAAAGCTTTGCTAAAGTCAAGATGTATCACGTCCACCGCTTTCCCCATATACACAGTGCCAGTTATCCATCATAGAAGGCAATCAGGTAGATACAGGTAAATACAGACAAATACACTTAGCAGCTACCCTTGATTTCTATTACTACAAATAAATGGGTTATTGATTGCTGGTCTAGGAAATTTCTTTGAAATTCACATACAAGTAGATTGTCTTGATTACATTTCAATGTGTCTAGTTAAGTTATGGGTCATACCCAAATTGACCATTCGGTCAGTGACACAGAAGTGCTGTTAAGAAAGATACTTTCAGCGCCTTTTACAGAACCAATGTCATGTTTGTCATTTGAGTATTCTGTTAATTAGATTCTTCTTTCTTTCACTGAAAAAAGTCTCTGCAGTTATCTTTACACTCCAGGTGCTTTGTTGTGACGTGTTATTTCAACTTTGCAAGTTTCATTGCTTCGTTTGCTAGGATTTGTAAGCATGCAATGCAGCATGGCTGTCAATCACTGAACTTTGGAAAAGTCACCGAGTGGAAAAGCAAAAAACCAAAAAAGTGATGGGAAAAACGGAGCCCTGGCTGTTATTCATTGTATTGCACTGTGTTTTATTGTTACCCAGTAATTCTCTGGAGGGTTAAAATCTTCACTATGGACAGTGCCCTGAGGCTTAGAGCCTCTGAGTGTTGGTCCAGGAGAAGTGCTGCTCGCTTTCCTGGGGTCTGGGGGACTCCAGCAGATGCCCACGGTGTGCAGGGGATGCAGATCAGAGATGGGGAAGGAGGCCCCGATTCTGGTGGTTCTAGCCAGTAAATACCATGAGAAAACTTCAGATGATGCAGCATGTGGCAGCCCGTCTTCTACCTAATACTGGGGGGATAAGATCCCATTGTCCTGCCACGCCCACACCCCGCCCTGGCTCCCGCTGAACCCCACTGCAGGGGCCAGATCTGCAAATGAATTGGGCCCCAGTTCTTTCCCCATGCACCTGACCTGCCGCGGCAGCTAGGCCCACTGAATTGGGGGTGGGCCCTTCCCAATAGCAGATGCCCAACTCTGGAACCCCCTCCCCATTCCCTCACAGAAAGTGCACAGATCTAGCCATTGTCAGAGCAAACTGCCTGGCCCAGCTCCGCACGGCAGCTCCCCACGATGACCCCTGACGGAAAGGGCAGGCCGTGTGCGCTGGTGGACAGGACCCAGCACTGATGGTCGGGTGTCCTGGGCTCTGTCCCCAGCCCTGGCACTGACGAGGTAAGTCACTGCCCCTCCATGCGCTCTGCTATGGAGATTGGGGATACAGCACCGAGCACAGGGGGCCCCTGGGCTGAGCTGGGGTCTCTGGGTGCTCCTGTAATACAGTAAGAATGGAGGGGAGGCAGAGGGAGGGAAGATTAGTGCTCACACATCTCAGCACGTGATGGGACAAGGAGAGAATCCTGATCCTCAGACTGAGCGGGTGCAAGCAGGAGAATCAGGCCAAGTGAATGCAAGGGAGCTGCCAAATGGCCTGTGTCATCTGACAAGTCTCCAGCAGCTGCTCCGTGCAGAGCGGTGGAGGGGAGGACACACCCTGACCGGGCTGGGCTGTTATGGCTGGGGCAGGGGTGTGACGGGTTGGATCACAGAAACCCCCCTGGGAGCTGCCAACTGATGTGCCAAGACTATCCCTGTTTCTGTTTTCCCTGCCAGCTCAGGACTCCAGCACGCTGTCTTGCTGAGCCAGACACTCCTGTCTGCTCCAACACAGACCCAGGGTCTGAATTACGTGCCCCAAAGCTGCAGGTTTACCTGAAAACAGCTCACAGAAGTGTTCCTGTTTTTAACACTCAGATGGCCAACTCCCAATGGGGTCTAAACCCAAATAAATCCGTTTTATCCTGTATAAAGCTTATGCCGGGTAAACTCATAAATTGTTCGCCCTCTATAACACTGATGGAGAGATATGCACAGTTGTTTGCTCCCCCAGGTATTAATACATACTCGGAGTTAATTAATAAGTAGAAAGTGATTTTATTAAATACAGAAAGTAGGATTTAAGTGATTCCAAGTAGTAACAGACAGAACAAAGTAAGTCACCAAGGAAAATAAAATAAAATGCGCAAATCTATGTTTAATCAAACTGAACACAGATAACATCCTCACCAGTTCCAGAATGCTTCCTTTTACAGACTAGTCTCCTTCTAGTCTGGGTCCAGCAATCACTCACACCCCCTGTAGTTACTGTCCTTTGTTCCAGTTTCTTTCAAGTATCCTGGGGGGTGGAGAGGCTCTCTCTTTAGCCAGCTGAAGACAAAATGGAGGGGGCTCCCAGGGGTTTAAATAGACTTTCTCTTGTGGGTGGAGACCCCCCTCCTCACTCCTATGCAAAGTCCAGCTCCAAGATGGAGTTCTGGAGTCACCTGGGCAAGTCACATGTCCGTACCTGACTCACAGTCTTTAAGGCAGAAGCCATTGTCCACATGGTATCTTGTATGTCTCCAGGAAGACTTCTTGTGTGGATTGGAGCCTTCCAAGATGCATTGTTCCCCAAGTGCTTCCCGATCGGGTACTTAACCTTGCGAATTCCTTCCTAAAGAAGCTGACCAAATGCCTCACAAAGCTTACTTAGAAATCAAGCAAGTATACAGCGCATATTCTTAACCTCAAGAAGAAAATGATATATGCAGTGGTGAGCTGGAGCCGGTTCGCACCGGTTCGCAAGAACCGGTTGCTAAACTTAGAAGCCGGTGTAGAACTGGTTCCTAAAGGGGCCAGCGGGTGGGCAAACTCCGGTCCGCGGGCCACATCCGGCCCGCGGGACCCTCCTGTGTGGCCCGCCTGAGCTCCCAGCTGGGGAGGGTCTCCCGGCCCCTCCCCTGCTTCCCCTCCCCTCTCACAGAGCCACCGGAGCCCTGGGGAAGCAGTGGGGCTCCCGCAGCTATTTAAAGGACCGGGGCGGCAGCGGCAGAGGCTGCTGGAGCCCCAGGCCCTTTAAATAACCCCCGGAGCCCCCCACTACCCCAGGGCTCTGGGAGCTATTTAAAGGGCCTGGGACTCCCCTGCTTCTACCGCCCCGGCCCTTGAACTAGCCGCCGGAGCCCTGGAGTAGTGGCGATGGGGCTCCGGCGGCTATTGAAAGGGCCAGGGTGGTAGAAGCAGCGGGAGTCCTGGGGGTCTGTCGGGGTGGTGGTTGATGGGGTCGGGGCAGTCAGGGGACAGGGAGCGGGGCGAGTAGGGTGGGGGAGTCCTGGGGGGCAGTTAGGGTGGGGGGTCTTGGGAGGGGGTGGTCAGGGGACAAGGAGCAGGGGGGTTGATGGGTTGCGGGTTCTGAGGGGGGCAGTCGGGGGCAGGACATGGGTTGGGGTCGGATGGGTGGTGGTGGTGAGATAGGCACGTGGGGCTTGAACTCACCGCACGGTTCCTTACTGGGTTCTCGGCGGCACTTCAGCGGCGGGTCCGTCACTTGCTCCGGGTGAAGACCCCCTCCCCCCCGCCGCCAAAGTGCTGCCGAGGACCTGGTAGGGAACCGGTCCTTAGGATTTCGGGAGCTCATCACTGGATATAGGTGTACCAATAGGATGAATAGACATAGTAGACCATAACCTTTATAGAGATATGTTACATGGCAGAGGCAGCACAAAACATATTCCAGTTATGTCATATTCCCATAAAGCATTATGGGGTACAGCGTCACAAGGGGTTCTCTCCCCAGGCTCAAGTGTGGGTGGTGTCTGTGGGTGGAGCTGACACCGGGCTGCTCACTCCAGGGCACTCAGAGGCACCGAGCTCGGGGGAAGCCCAGGGGTCTGGCAGCTCCCAGGGACAGCCAGAGCCTGGGGAGACACCGAGCCCAGAGACGGAGGGTAAGGACTGACTGGCCCCCCCCCCACCAGCCCTTCAATCAGGCCCTGAGTCGGGACAGAGCCCCAGCCCCGGGGGAGACAGATTCAGGGTCCCGCGTGTCTCTGACTCTCCCTAAGACACAGAGCGCTTTCTCTCCGTGCAGCTGGGCCAGGGCTGATGGGGGATCCCACTTCTGCCTGCACGTCCTGGCGGGGAGACAGCTGGACTCACCGGCTCCCAGGGCCAGGGTCGGACAGCAGCTGGGCAGGGCCTGTCAGTAACTGGGGGCTGCACGTGTCTCAGGCTCAGGGCTTGTTTGGGACCATGAGGGCTTGTCTCCCCAGGGTGAGGGGTTTGTGCGGTTGGGGCTCCCAGGGGTGAGGTTCCCTCTGAGGCAGAAGCCGCCCCAAACCTTCTCATGCCTGAGACATCTGCACAGAGGGACTCAAAACCTCCTCCCCTCCCCCTCACATTGCCCACAGAGCTGGGAGCTGGGAATTGCCCTTCCCAGATACTGCTTCTCCTGCCCCTGCCAGTCTCCCCCCCCCCCCGTCTCCCTCCTGCCCCCTCTCCCCTCCCCTCGGGCTGGGAGACTCGGGCCCTGGCCCGGCCCAGGGTGGTCGCTCTCCCGGGGCTGGCTCAGCTCCTGCAGGCGCTGGGGGGGCAGAGCCTGGGGAGGTCTGGGGGGGGGGCAGCAGCTCTGGGACTCGCAGCCCCCCCCTCCCGGGAGCAGAGCTGGGGCGAGGAGGGGCCATTGGTGCAGAGTCACTTCCCTGCCCGGCCCCAGCCCTTCCCCCGGGGCCCCCCCTCACCTGCAGGCTGCGGCTCCGGAGCTGGTGTTGGCAGAGCCTGGGGCTGCCCCAGGGGCCAGGTCCAGCCACCAAAGAACCCCCCCCCGGAAGGAGTTCAGTCTCACTGATATAGAATTATTCCACTTAACTGCCAGGGGGCAAATTTGTCACGTACACACGGGGTCAGCTACAGGTTGTCTTAACTCAGGAAGTTCCTTTGAGAGGAAATGTAGCCGAACTCCAATCCTACGGACAGTAGAACTCCCTGTGCCTGTATCCTGTAGATAACTAACCACTTAGTTTGCCAAATAACAAGAGGAGGGGGCACGTAAATGAACAATAAGGGGTCACCAGAGGGGCAGATGTATGTAACTTGCTAATTATGTATGGTAATGATAGCAGATTTTGGCCAATCATAGAGTGATAGATTATCATAGTCAACTGTATATAATCCTTTGGTAGAAGTGTGTTCTTTGTTCTTGCTGACCCATGAGCTTGAACCCAATTGCAATTGAAATAAACAGATCGCCCCTCCCGGGGCTCCTTGCTTGATTAGCTGTGTCTGTCTCTCCTTATGCCTCAGCTGGAACGGACAGAAATTTCTACCACATCCCTAACAAGGCTGAGTTGAGGTGACAGTCAGGGGCGGGCTCAGGACGGTGGGTTGGGCTGGGGCTGAAGGCAGCTGCTGCAGGGTGAGGAGGAGGCAGCAGTGGCCACGCTCCCATCACCGTCCTGCGGTTCAAGGAGACAGCAGAGGGGGACCCCGCCCACCCCAAAGCAGGGAGCTGAGCCTACGGGCTGGATTCTGACCAATCCCATCGTCCCGTCCCCCGTTCCCCCCCCCCCACACACACACCCCTACTCCATTCACAACAGGGACAAGCAGCAGGAGGGGGAGCAAATCGCCCAGGTTGGGCCGTGTCCCTGCTGCTCAGCACAGATGCACCCAGCCAGAGATCCATCCTCATCCACCCAGTGCCCCCTGCCACCCAGTGCCCCTCTGCCCAGCGGCCTGTGCCTCTGTCTGCCCAGCAGCCCTTAGCTGTGGCAAGAGTCCCCCCGTCCCCCACATGATAATTCCCACGGCAGGGTTTGCAAGATCAGTCCCTGGTTGGCTCACGTATTTACTATTGCTCCGTATTGCATGTGATGGGAAGGGAATTCTTCTATGGGAGATGAGCAGGTTCGGGGCGGGGCGGGGGGGCTCCTGCATGGAAGCCCTAGTAGGGTCTGAAACCCCAGCTGGCCGGGCAGCCTCAGAATCCACTCTATGGGCATCCACACTGAGCAGGCCAGACATGTGACAATGCTCAGCCCTCACTTGCCTGCAGTCTGCTCCCTGCTGTAACCCGGGGCTGGGGGGGGGGGGGGGGGGGGGGGGGGCNGAGGGTGAAACGGGGGGAGGCAGGGGGAGGAGATGGGCAGAGAGGCAAAATCAGGGACAGGGTGGGGGATGCGCTGACAGATGGGGCAGAGGAGAAACCCCAAGATAGGGAGGGGCCGAGGGGATAAAAGTTCCCAGCGAGGGGCCTTTTTCCGCTCCCTGCCTGGGGCTGTGCTCTGAAACGGACCGGGCAGCCCAATGCCCAGACAAGGCTGCTTTTCCTTTCCTGAAACTGGCTGATCAGCTTGCAAAGGAGACTTGAGTCACTGAAACATTTGACACAGACCCTGCACACACACACTCCATGTGCACAGACACCCTCCCCATGCAGAAGCACACACACACCCACCAAAAAAAATCATGATTTTCATTTGATTTTGGTATCTGCAAGAATTCCTCCTCAGTTTCCATCTGAGGGACGTGTCTGCATTTGGCCTCACAACTGTTCACAAGTTTGTCTTAGCTGCTGTTCTGGGTGTCTGAATCGGGCTCCTGTAACCCACGGTAATGCAGGTTCAGTCACATTCATAATTTACTTTGACCATGTTATTTTTATCGCTCTGCTGTAAGTCTTCTGCCTGGTGGAGCCGGCAGCAACAGGGCCCGGGTTCACTATCCAGGGGCCCCTCTAAACAGTGCAACACAGGCCTGGCTCCAGCCCGCTCCCCCAGGAACCTGGGGGAACTAACCACTGCTCTGGGCATCTCTCAGAGGCAACACGTCCCCCCCAGAGAGTTCCACCTCCGAGTATAGCAGAGAAAAAACTTTTAACAAAAAGGAGAGAGGAACCCTCCGTAACGTGGGAAAACCCCACAACCCCGGGTCAAACACAGCGGAGCGTGAGCAGAACTCCCGCCCCCGAGGATGCTGGGCAGGGTCCTTTGCGGTAACAATTAACAAGTGACCCTTTAGCGTGTCCCTCCCTTGCTATCCTGGGTCCCCAAAGACACCCCCCCCCCGGGATCTGCACGTTTCCTTCCTGCCCAGGGACACGGTGGCTTCTCCGCCCCACGCCCCTTAGCGCCGGGAGCAGCTGCCCGAGCCCGGGGGCGGTGGGGCCCGGGGCAGAGCTGGGACAGGGCTGCGGGGAATCCCTTGGGCGCTAGGACCCAGGAGCCGCTGGGAGGGTCGCTGGGCTCAGTCCTGCAGCGGGAAGCGACTCGCAGCCGCTGCGGTGACTCCGGGTCCCGGCTCCTGGCGAGATCCCCGAGCCCGGCGGCTGCTGTGGGGAGTCTCCAGCCGGACCCTGCCCGCTGCTCCNCGCTGGAGGGAGGCTGGGGGAACACAGAGGTATCGGGGGGCAGGGGGAGAATTCTGGGGTTCAGGGGAGCAGAGCTGGACTAGAGGGAAACTCTGAGTGTCGGATAAAGGGAAGAAAAGGGGGGATGTGGGGAGGCTGGAGGGAGAATATGGAGCAAGCGGAGACTGGCTGGGGAGGGCAGAGCCAGAGGGCAGGAGGAGGGAGGGGGATGGGGAGAGATACAATGGCAGCTCCCCCAGCCCATGGGGTAGGAGAGGGGCTGCCCCCCCCAGCAGCCAGTGGGAATCTTTTTCCCTAGATGAGGTCAAACAAGCATGGGGCAGGGGGCTCAGAATTTACAAGGCAAATATTCCCCCCACCAACACACACCCTGCTCCCAATTTAGTCTTTGATTTTTTTTCCCAGACAATCTTATTATTCTGGGAGTCTGACTCCTGAATGTTACGTGTTTGGGGCTGGCAGGACTGAGCAGGATTCTGTGTCACACCAGAGTCACTGAGAGCAACAGCAGGCAAGGAGCCCTGCTGCTATTTATTTTGATTTGGTTCAGGTTCGGATTCAGTTACATTCAATATGTTCCATTTGATTTCCAGTTCTAGCCACTCAAAGAAACAAAAATAGAAGTTCAGTCACTGGTTTAAATCCTGTTTCAATCTCAGTGGAGGTAAAGTGATAAAAGGAGCTGCAACTTCAGATGGAAACGGTTTTGATTTTTGACTATTTATTTATTTTTTAACTTTAACTTTACATGAGTTTTCCGAGTGTTTTTGTGTTGTCAGAAAAACACGATTTTTTAATGAGCAGTTTGTTTGAACCACCTAAAGTAACATCTTTAAACATTTGCTTCCTCATATTGGACTCAGCAGTGAAAGGACACATTTGAGGCCTGGGAACTTTCTTTCCACACTCACTTGTGTTGCTCAAACTGCCCAGACAATTTTTGCTCATTGATACAGCTTGGGCATGACATTTTTCTGATGTTCCCTCTAGTTTGGTACGTTTTCTTTCTTACCAAGACGTGGCTCATCTGCAAATGAATCAAGAATTGGCCCAATCCTTTTCTGGGCTTTCCTTTGTCCAGAGCAAGTTCCAATTTCTCTTTCAATTTCAGGCATGTCTGGCATTGTTTCTATGATCTCATGATTTCTGACTCAAGCATTTCCATCTTCATCCATGTTTTGGGTAAATGACATTTTGTCCAGCTCGGGACTTGCTGCTCCCCCTGACACACATTTTTTCTCCTTTCAGTTCAGTTATAGTTCAGGTTCACTCAGTGAAACAGTCGACTGCTCCCGTTCTGGGAAAATCACCAGCCCACTGGGTATTTTGTTGTCTTCTCTTAAAAGGAAAAAAAGGTTCAGTTCCGGTTCAAGTGGGAAATCCCGGTTTGAACTGGGTCTCCGGTTCCGCTATGGGTCCAGATGGGGAAATGAAATCAGCATCCACCTGACTGTCCCTGGGGGCTG
>QXTE01000731.1:14046-28872 GCA_003942145.1 Platysternon megacephalum
GAGGGGGGGGACCAGTGCCTGGAGTGCACCATCAACACCGTGGTGGTGGGGGGGGACCAGTGCCTGGAGTGCGCCAATAACACCATGGTGAGGGGGGAGGCGGTGCCTGGAGTGCGCCAATAACACCATGGTGGTGGGGGGGGGACCAGTGCCTGGAGTGAGGGGGGGCATGGAGGGGTGTCTGGTCGCCCTGTGTGGTGGTGGGTGGGGGCTGGGGGTTTAGGGGTTTCTCAGCGTGGGGAGGCTCTGGGGTCACTGCGTGTGGGTGGGTGGGTGGGGGGACAGGGGGTCGCTCTGCATTGGGAGGGTCACGGGGGGGGGTCTCTGACATCCCAGGCTGAGCCGGCAGCTGCATTCCCTGCAGGGGGTGGGATCGTGGGGGGGCAGGGCTCTGTGGGGTTTAACCCCCTCTCCCGGCAGGGGGCGCACTGTGAGAAGTGCCGGCCGCTCTTCGTGGGCTCGGCGCTGAACGGGGGGACCTGCCGGCCCTGCCGCGCCTTCTGCCGCGGGAACAGCGACGTCTGCATCTCCCGCGAGGAGCTGGGGGCCGCCCGGCGAGACCCCGCCCGCTTCCCGCTGGAGCCTGCCCTGGTGAGCCGGGCCCCTGGGGGGTGTCTCCCCGTCTCATCCCCATGTCCGCAGATCCCCCGCCGGGCCCCAGGGTGGGGAGGGGCCGGGTCTCCCCATCTTCCCCCCTGTCCCCTGATCCCCCGCCGGGCCCCAGGGTGGGGAGGGGCCGGGTCTCCCCGTCTTCCCCCCTGTCCCCCGATCCCCCGCCGGGCCCCAGGGCGGGGAGGGGCTGGGTCTCCCCGTCTTCCCCCCTGTCCCCTGATCCCCCGCCGGGCCCCAGGGCGGGGAGGGGCCGGGTCTCCCCATATTCCCCCCTGTCCCCTGATCCCCCCGCCGGGCCCCAGGGCGGGGAGGGGCCGGGTCTCCCCATCTTCCCCCCTGTCCCCTGATCCCCCCCCGGGCCCCAGGGCGGGGAGGGGCCGGGTCTCCCTGTCTTCACCCCATCTTCCCCCGTCCCCTGATAATAATAATATATGGAGATATCCCTATCTCATAGAGCTGGAAGGGACCCTGAAAGGTCATCGAGTCCAGCCCGCTGCCTTCACTAGCAGGACCAAGTACTGATTTTGCCCCAGATCCCTAAGTGGCCCCCTCAAGGATTGAACTCACAACCCTGGATTTAGCAGGCCAATGCTCAAACCACTGAGCTATCCCTCCCCCCTGACGGGCCCCAGTGCGGGGAGGGGCCGGGCCCCCCTGTCTTCACCCCCGATCCTCAGGGCGGGGAGGGTGGGGCCGGGTCCCCCCGCCTCACCCCTGTCTCCGCAGGTCCCCAGCTGGGCGGCCGAGGGGCCGGCCGAGGACGTGGCCGTCTGCGTGAGCTGCCAGAACAACAGCTTTGGGGAGAAGTGCGAGAGCTGCCTGCACGGCTACTTCCTGCTGGAGGGGGGGTGCACCCGGTACGGCGCCGGGAGGGGGGCGGGTGCACCCGGTACGGAGCCGGGAGGGCTGGGGGGGGCGGTTGCACCCGGTACGGAGCCGGGAGGGGGGCGGGTGCACCCGGTACGGAGCCGCTGTTACCCGCCCACTCTAGGGCACCCCCCTCACCCGGTTCCTGGGGCTCAGGCGTCGCCCTGCGGGGTCTTTTCCCAGCGAAAGCCTCACACAGTCATACCCGAATCCTCTTTATTGACAATCACCCGCTACACACACAGTCCCCACTGCCAATCCGACAGGTGACCGCGTCGGGGGGACTCCGGTCTCTGCCCGGTGCTGAGGTCGGGCAGCTCTGATCGTGGGGCCTGGAGCTGGTTCCTTTCGGACCCCAGTTTATAGTGAAACTCGAGCCCAGCTTAGCTGCACTGTCACCAATCGTGACACTAGAGTATCGCTGAGCGATCGTCTAACCAATCCGAGCACGTCGTCAAACGTCCTGTAACCAATCCGAGCCCACCGCCCTCATTGATTCCATCTGGCAACAGCCGGACCAAGCAGAGAACCAGACAGACAGTGGGGCAGTGGCAATGCGGGTTTCACACCCAGCACGGGTGAGAAGCGGTTCCGGTGGGAGCGGTGAGGACAGGGGCCGTCTGACCAGCCCGACAGGAGGTTGCTCTTCGAGCGCTCGCTCACGTCCCTTCTGGCGCAGGTGCCCCCCGAGCTGTCGGAGGTTTTCCCCCTAGTGGTGTCGCTCCTAGCGCCGGTGTAAGGGGCCCTGCCGAGCCTCTGCTCCCCTTACCGCCCATGCAGCCCCTGCTCTGCCCTGGCAAGTGTGTTTGTGGGTTTCGCGTGGTGTTGTGTGTGGACAGTTTCGAGTCGCTCGGACTCCTGTGTCGGGCGGGGAGTCCGTCTCCCCGGTACCACGGCACGTCTGTCACCGGGGTTTAGCACGGCCTGTGCCAGCCAGACCCGCACTTGTTGTCTGACGTGTCTGGGGGAGGGGCGCAGGACAGACAAACGGGCAGACAGGGATAGAGCGAGACGCCCCCCGGCAGCGCCACCAACCAGCCGGGTCGCCTGGAGAGTTCGGCATCGCACGTTCCATCGCAATCGACTTCCGTTTCTACAGGGGTGCAGTGAACCGGCTCCGCAGCCCCCTCGCACTGCTCGCTCAGAGGGCACCGAGGGGTGGGCCCCTTACACCGGCGCTGGGGGCGGCAGAGCCGAGCCGGATACCACGAGGGGAGAAACCTCCGACAGCTCGGGGGGCCTGCGGGGCAGGGACGGGTGAAGCGCTCGACGCGCAGGGCACAGGAGGCAGGGAACCGGTTTTGTAACAATTTAGAGGGAACGTGAGGACGTGACTTTCTGCTTCCTGGCCCATGGCTGCTGCTCCTTACAGCACGGCTGTGGGGCCGGGCAGGAGCTGGGGGGCAGCGCCCCGCGGATCCCACAGGAGCCTGGCCCGGGGCCGGCAGCTGGCTCCTGTCCCCGTCTCTCCTCACGGCAGGCTGAGCCCGTCGGGGCCGTGGGGAGCAGCTGGTCTGTCGGCCGCACGGCCCGGCCCTGGGCTCCGCACTGATCTCGCCCCGGTCGGGATTCCCAACCCTGCGCTCCGTGGGGCTCTCCCCGGCTTGCCCCTTTCCCAAAGCCTGGGGCGCCCCCAGCCGGACCCCGTCAGCCCTCGTGCGATGAGCCCCCCCCTTGGGTGTGGGCGGGGCCGGCCCCCACACGCTCTGACCCCCCTGCCCCACAGGTGCCAGTGTAACGGCCACGCGGACACGTGTAACGAGCTGGACGGGACGGGCTGCCCCTGCCAGAACAACACGGAGACCGGCCCCTGCCAGAACAGCGCCCAGGCTGACAAGAAGGACTGTTACAAGTACCAGGTGGGGGCGGGGCCTCGGGCGGGGGCGGGGCCAGCCAGGGCTGTTACAAGTACCAGGTGGGGCCGGGGGCGGGGCCAGCCAGGGCTGTTACAAGTACCCTGGGGCAGGGATGAGGAGAGGGGGTGGGGGCACTCAGAGGGAGCCCTGTGGGGCAGGGGTGGGGGGAGGGAGACCTGTGTGGGGCTGAGCCAGGGGGAGGGGTTGCTCAGAGGGAGCCCTGTGGGGCAGGGGTGGGGCTGCGGCTGGGGAGAGGGGGAGGGGCACTCAGAGGGAGCCCTGTGGGGCAGGGGTGGGGGGAGGGAGACCTGTGTGGGGCTGAGCCGGGGGGAGGGGTTGCTCAGAGGGAGCGGGCTGGGGCAGGGGTGGGGGGCCGCTCTCACTGACCCCGTCCCCCCCCAGTGCGCCAAGTGCCGGGACTCGTTCCACGGGGCGCCGGTCGGGGGGCTGCAGTGCTACCGGCTGATCTCGGTGGAGCAGGAGTTCTGCTTCGACCCCACCTCGCAGAGCAACTGCTTCCACCAGCCCAACCTGCAGCACCTGGCGCGCGGCCGCACCGTGCTCTTCGGCGTGCAGCCCAAGTTCACCAACGTCGACATCCGCATCACCGTGGACGTCACCTTCGGCGCCGTCGACCTCTTCGTCTCGCCCGCCTACGACACCTTCGCCGTGGAGGTGGACCGGGCCTCGGGGGTGCACGGCGTGCGGGTGCTGGCGCCGGGCGGGGCCGAGGGGGGGCCCAACGGCACGGCCCCGCCCCGGCTGCGGGAGGAGCGGCCCCGCGGGCTCATCACCTACCTGACGGTGCGGGAGCCGCAGGCCGTGCTGGTGGTGCGAGGCGTGCGAGACCGGGTGGTGGTGACCTACCCGCATGAGCTGCACGCCCTGAAGTCCAGCCGCTTCTACCTGCTGCTGCTGGGGGTGGGCGCCGGCCCCAACGCCAGCGACTCCCAGGGGCTGCTCTTCTTCCGGCAGGACCAGGCCCACATCGACCTCTTCGTCTTCTTCTCCGTCTTCTTCTCCTGCTTCTTCCTCTTCCTCTCCGCCTGCGTCCTGCTCTGGAAGGCCAAGCAGTTCCTGGACCTGCGGCACGAGCAGCACCGCCAGCTGCAGGAGATGACCAAGATGGCCAGTCGCCCCTTCGCCAAGGTCACCGTCTGCTTCGAGCCGGAGGCCGGGCCCCACGCCGCCGACCTGGTCTTCCTGCCGGCCCCGCCGGCCCTGCCCAGCCGCCTCAAGCCCTTCCCCGAGGCCCCCTACTCGGCCCACTTCCGCCGCTCCGAGCCCTTCCTCTCCCACCTGCTCGGCTACTCCTACTCCAGCTTCCGCGTGGGCCCCGTCACGCTGGAGCCCACGGACGACGGCATGGCCGGCGTGGCCACCGTGCTCCTTCAGCTGCCCGGCGGCGCCCAGGCGCCCAACCGCACCTGCCTGGGCTCCGCCCTCGTCACCCTGCGCCACAACCTGCAGGACTATTGCAGCGGCAGCCACGGGGCCGGCGGCACCCGCAAGGGGCTGCTCAGCCACGACCTCACCAGCATGTCGCTGTGACCGGCCAGGACCCGACCCCCCCCCACCAGCATGTCGCTGTGACCGGCCAGGACCCGACCCCCCCATGTCGCTGTGACCGGCCAGGACCCGACCCCCCACGCCAGCATGTCGCTGTGACCGGCCAAGACCCCCCCACCCAATGTCGCTGTGACCGGCCAGGACCCGACCCCCCCATGTCGCTGTGACCGGCCAGGACACACACACACCTCCCCCACCGGCATGTCGCTGTGACCGGCCAGACCCGGCCCCCCCCTCCCCAATGCTGCTGTAACGGGCCAGGACCCGACCCCCCCCCCCCCCACCAGCATGTCGCTGTGACTGGCCAGGACCTCCCCCACAATGTCGCTGTGACCAGCCAGACACCCCCCCCCAGTCGCTGTGACCAGCCAGGACATACACCCCCCACCGGCATCTTGCTGTGACCGGCCAGGCCCCCCCCCCCGCCCCCCCCCTCCCCCCCGACCGCCCCGCGCCGCCGCAGGGGCGCAGCCCCCCGCCCCGCGCCCCCCCCCCCCCCCCCCCGCCCCCCCCCCCCCCCCCCCCCATTGCTAAACCAGCCAGACCCCCCCACCCGCTGGCATGTCGCTGTGACCAGCCAGGACATACACACCCCACTGGCATCTTGCTGTGACCGGCCAGGACATACACACCCCACTGGCATCTTGCTGTGACCGGCCAGGACCCCCCACCTGACCAACATGTCGCTGTGAGCTGCCGCGGGCTGCGCCTGGGGGTCAGGCCACAGACACTCTCTCCCCCCCCCCCCACAGCGTGGACACCGGGCCTGGTGCGGGGCAGCGTGTGGACAGACTCCCGTAGACATTGGGTCCCAGCGGCTGCCTGGAGCTGGAGGATTCACCTTGGACGGGGGCACCTGGACCCCCCCATCCCATGAATGGGGGACTGTGTCCAACCTGCTTTGACCCCCTTCCACGAGAGTCCCCCCCCCCGGGGGCTGATGGGGGCGAAGGGGGCCTTTGATCCTACAGTCGTCGGTGTTAATTCCTGTATTGAAGGGGGAAGCCCCCCCCCCCCAATGTGGGGAATAAAGAGACCAGCCAGCTCTGCCTGCCCGATGTCTGCGTGTGTGGGGGGTAAATGGGGGGATTGTGCTGCTGTAGAGCCAGCCCCTGCCCCACCCCAGAGGGGCTGCGTCCCCGTCGAACCAGCCCCACGCTGGGCGCGGGTCCCTGTGTGTGAAATGGCTGAGCCAGGGATTCCCCCCGTCGGGCTCCGGGGGTGTGGGTGGGGGAGTGGATCAGTCTGGGGGGGGGGGGCACAGGCCCCCCTGGAAAGTCAGTGGCTCTGGCACATGCAGCTGAGGACCCAGCTGGATCTGGGGCCGGCTCCTTCGTGGGCTGTGGGGGAAGGAGGCTCCAGGCCCAGAGGAGGGGCCCTGGCTAGCTGCTGGGGGAGGGGTGGGCACCCAGGGGCAGGAACCGGAGGGGTCTGAGCTGGGCTCCCCCTGCATGACCCCCAAAGCTCTGGCAGCGCCCCTCACTCCTGACCTGCAGCCCCTCGCTAGCCCAGCCTGGCCCCACAGTGATGGTGGGTCCCAGCACCTCCCCCCCCCCAGCACAAACACAAGGAGCCAGTGTGAAAAGGCAAAACTTTATAGGAATAAAGTTTTTGTGATATTTCCCTGCCCCGAGGACTGGTCCAGAGCTGGGGGCCGCTGCTTGGGGGGTGGGGGGGAAGGTGCCCCCGGTACTGGGGGTGAATAAACACACCAGGTTTACAAGAAGGATTCACCCTGGGGCTGCTCCCCCTCCCCCCAACCACCAGAGAACCCAGGAATTCAGGCTTCCAGCCCCCTGCTCTGGATTCCCCCCCCCCCCCCCCCCCCCCCCCGCCCCCCCCCCCCCCCCCCGTCTTTTGGATCCTAGAGAATTTGGGGGTCATAAGAATGAATATTCTCCCCACCCCCAGCAAATGGTTTGGGCTGAGAGGGTCACCCTCAGCAGAGAATGGTCTAGTCCTCTCCTGGGCAGACCCCCTTCCCCTCAGGAGGGAATGGTCAGGCCCATTAGACCTGCTCCCCCCCACCAGGAGGAAATGGAACAGTCCGTGGTATCCCTGTTCCTCCGTGAAAGCTGTGGCTGTGCCAAGCACCCTGTGAGCCCCCGTGGCTCAGTCCACGGCTCATCCCATGCAGGGGAGGCCGTGGGTCCCCGTGGCTCAGTCCATGACCCCTCCCCAGGGCAGCCAGTGGCCCCGTGGCTCGGTCCGTGGGTCTGTGGCTCCTCCCCAGGGCAGCCAGTGGCTCAGTCTGTGGGTCCGTGGCCCCTCCCCAGGGCATCCAGTGGCTCAGTCTGTGGGGCCGTGGCCCCTCCCCAGGGCAGCCCGTGGCCCCGTGGCTCGGTCCGAGGGCAGCGGCTCGGCCCCGCGCTCAGTCGCAGGCCCCGGCGATCTCCTCGCTCTCCTCGTGGCTGTTCTGCAGGGTGCTCTTGCCGTGCAGCTCCTTGAGGTGGCGCCGCAGGCCCGGCTTGTGGGTGAAGTGCACGGCGCAGTAGTTGCAGCGGTGGGGCTTGCGGCCGCTGTGCAGGTTGAGGTGGTCCTGCAGCGTGGCGTTCTGCGTGAAGCACTTGCGGCACACGGGGCACTGGAAGGGCTTGAAGCCGGTGTGCACGCGCAGGTGCCGGGTCAGGTTGCTCTTCTGGGAGAAGACCTTGGCGCAGCGCAGGCAGAGGAAGAGCTTGTGCTCCCGCACGTGGCTGACGAAGCCGCCCAGCTGGGGGAAGAGGCCGTCGCAGCGCGGGCACCGGTAGGGCAGCTCCGGCGCCTTCCTGCCCCCGCCCAGCCCCGCCGGCCTGTCCTTCCGGGCCGGCTCCAGGTGGCGGCGGCGCAGGGGGCAGCCTCGCCACGGCCCCCCCGGCTGGGCGGGGGGTGGGGGGCAGGGGAAGGGCCCCCCCGGTGCCGCCTCGTCCTCGTAGCAGCCCTGCAGGTAGCTGCGGCTGATCTCCACGGCCGAGTTGAGCAGGGGCAGGGAGATCTCCGGGGACGAGGGGCTGCTGCGGGAACGGCAGGCCAGGAAATCCCCGGCCCCCTTCGCCCCGTCCTGCTGCCGCGCGGGCAGGGGGCTGGGGGAGGCCCCCCCCTCCTCCTCCTCCTCCACGCAGCCCGCGCCCGGTACCGCCTCGGCCTTGGGCACCAGGTAGCGGGAGACGGCCTGGGTGCAGCGCTCCACCACGTGGCCCATCTGCAGGAAGGAGGCGGCCGTCAGGTAATTGACCAGCTCGGGCAGCGGCACCTCGAGGCTGCCGGTGTAGCAGGAGAGCAGCAGCTGGCGGCCGATCTCGGGGCTCTGCAGCAGCGAGACGGACACCTCGGGCGAGTCGCTGAGCAGGAACTGGTCCCGCAGGAAGGGGGAGCAGGCGGCAAAGACCACGCGGTGCCCCGGCACCCGCAGCTCGTTCACCTGCACCGTCACGTCGCAGAACCGCCGCTGCGCCCGCAGCTGGTCCATGCGCCGCAGCACCCCGTCCCCGTAGCTGGGGAACCGGAAGTGCAGGCGCTCGCCGGCCGGGGCCATCCTGGCACAGCTGGGGAGAGATGGGGGTCAGACACCCCACAGCACAGATCCGGGGGGGGGGCTGGTTATTTTCAGGGGATGAGTGGGTGGGGTATCATGGGATGGGTGGGGGAGGGGTATTGTGGGGGGGAGGGCAGGGTATTATGGGGTGGGGGAGGGGTGTTGTGGTGGTGGGGGAGGGGCAGGGTGTTTTGGGGTGGGGGATGGGGTATTGTTGCAGTGGTGGGGGAGGGGTATCATGGGATGGGGGAGGGGTGTTGTTGCGGGGGTGGGGTTGGGGGAGGGGTGTTGTTGCGGGGGTGGGGGCGGGGTGTCATGGGATGGGGGAGGGGCCGAGTATTATGGGGTGGGGGAGGGGCACTAGATTGCTCAGGTCTCAGCCCCGCGCTCACCCTGGGAGCCCCTCCCCCTCCCCGTGTTATTCCCGACCCGGCTCTACGCCATTTGCGTAGCCACCTCCAGTCTCGGCGGCGGCCGCTCTTCCACGCCCGCGTACTTCACGCTCTAGGCAGCGCGCTCCGCCGTTTGCGCAGCGGCCCGGTTGTTCTACGCAACGTGCGCAGCCGTCCCCGCACCTGTCAGTTGGTCACGTGGTGCCCACTGGCGGCTGCGTCCGGCGCCCCTTACGCTATTTGCGTAAAGTCAGCGCTTGCTTACGGTGTTTGCGCACCACCTTTCCTAACAGCTATTCCCGAACAAGGCTTACGCGCTTGACGTAGCGCAGCGCGCTTCTCCCCGGCGCTACTACGTACTTTGCGTAATCCCTGCCCCTCTCCCCTCCGCGACCGCGTCCCCGCCCTCACCTGGGCCGCCTCCTGTCCCGGCTCCGGGGCCGCCTCGGCCTCGCCCCGCCCCGCGGGCCCCTCGCGCCCCTCACCGGCCCCGCCCGGCCGCCCCGCGCCGCGCCAGCGCCGCCATCTTGGCCCGTCTGCGGCTGCCGGCCGGGGCTTCTTCCCGCGGATCCCTCCGCCGAGCCCCGCCGGGCAAGGGCTGCGCGCGCTGCGCGGCAAGGTAGATCCCTACGCGGCGAGGGGAAATAGTCCCACCCCCAAACAAACCCCATCCCATAATAGTCCCCCTCCCATCCCCCCACCCCATAACCCGCTTCACCCATGATCTGCCCACATCCCATAATAACCCACCTCATCCCTATCCGTAACCTAACCCCCTCCCATCCCCCACCCCATAGCCCCCCACCCAACCCCCCCAGTTACCCCCTGTAACAACCCCCACTTCTCCCCCATTCATACCCCAACCCCCCCGCCCCATAACCATGCCAGAGCCTCCCATCGCACCCCCCCATCCCACCCTACCCCCAATACCCCCACAGGGAGCCCCACAACTCCCCAGTAGAAAACCCCACTAATCCCTACACCACGTGCCCCAACATCCACTTGAAACCCCCAAACTCCCCATTTAACCCTATAGCCCCCACACACACGTTCCCTGCCCCACTGGGAAGGGGGGGGCTGCCCCACACAGCAGGACGGATGCTACAATGTGCTCAATATCAAACAGCCTTTTATTTACAAAACTGACGGTTGTGGATGGGGGTCCCTGGAGCCCCCCCAGAAGGGAGCGCACCCCCAACCCTTCATTTGGTTCACAGCAGCAGCAGGCAGGGGGGTGAGTAGTTTGGGGGGGCAGATAGGCTGGAGTGCCCCCCCCAGTGCACACAGGGAAAGGAGGGGGGCAGAGAGCTCCCACCCTACCCCCACCCCCGGAGAATGGGGTGGCAGCCCGGCTCCTCTGCCCCACCCCTGGCGTCAGCGTGAGGGGGGGGGCCTGGGGCTGCACCCTCAGCTCAGGCCCGGCCCCTGGGGCGTGTCCCTTGGAGCGCAGGGGGTCCCGTCCAGAGCAGTGCTGGAGTGTGGGAGCCCAGGCTGAAGGTGAGGGGCTGGGAGAGGGGGACGGGAGCCACTCCCTCCTCCTCAGGCCACAGGATAGACAGCAGCAAACGCCTGTCCAGCATAAACCACTACAAACCAGTCCCAGGGTGTGTGTGGGGGGGGCAGCCAGGCTCTCGGGGGGCCCTCCCCCTAACCGGGAGCCACAGAGAGAAAAGCACCAAGGGTCTCCCAGGAAATCCCCGACCACGGCCGGGGGCTCAGGCCCCCACCTCCCTGCCCGCTGGGCCGCCCTGGGGCCCCGGCTCCCGCCTGTGGGGGGTTTCCACTGGGGCCCGACCCCCCTGGCCAGGCGCGGTCTCCAAGGCAGCTGTGGTAGGACTCTTGAGGCTGGGCGTGGCTGGGCCCATGGCCGCCTGGCCCGTGGCCGCCCCCGAGGGCGGCGTCCGCTGCAGCTTGCGGTGCTTGCGGGGCGAGGGCGGGGCGGGGGGCGGCGCGGGCTCCGGGGGCAGCAGGATCTCACGGATGACGCGGGTGCAGAGCGCGGCCGCCTGGCGGGTCTCACGGCACAGCTGGGACAGGCTCAGGAAGCCGTGCGGCAAGTCCTGCACGATCCGCAGCGTCACCGGCTGGGCCAGCTCCCGCAGCCGCCGGGCGAACATCACCGAGTCGTCCAGCATGGGGTCCAGGGCGCAGGCCTGCGGGGGCGGGGGGGACAAACGTCAATGGGGGATATCACACTTCCCAGGCCCCCCCGTGGGGCTCTCACTCCTATATGGACCAGTGCCCCCTCCCCGTGGGGCTCTCACTCCTATATGGACCAGTGCCCCCTCCCTGTGGGGCTCTCCTATATGGACCCCCCCCCGTGGGGCTCTCACTGCTATATGGACCACTGCCCCCCCGTGGAGCTCTCACTGCTATATGGACCAGTGCCCCCTCCCCGTGGGGCTCTCACTCCTAGATGGACCAGTGACCCCTCCCTGTGGGGCTCTCACTCCTAGATGGACCAGTGACCCCTCCCTGTGGGGCTCTCACTCCTAGATGGACCAGTGCCCCCCCGTGGGGCTCTCACTGCTATATGGACCAGTGCCCCCTCCCTGTGGGGCTCTCACTGCTATATGGACCAGTGCCCCCTCCCGTGGGGCTCTCACTCCTATATGGACCAGTGCCCCCTCCCCGTGGGGCTCTCACTCCTATATGGACCCCCCCGTGGAGCTCTCACTCCTATATGGACCAGTGCCCCCCCACACCCCGTGGAGCTCTCACTGCTATATGGACCAGTGCCCCCCCCCACCCCGTGGGGCTCTCACTCCTATATGGACCCCCCCCGTGGGGCTCTCACTACTATATGGACCAGCCGACCCTCCAGGCTCCCCTGCACAATCTGGCTGAGCGCCCGCCCGGGCTCTCACCACGATATGGACCGGCGGCAGCCCTCGCAGCATGCTGTCCGGGGCCAGCAGGGGTGACATGAAGGGGTTCTTGACCACGGGCGATGCCTCCAGGGTGATGCTGGCGGAGGGCTGGTCCGAGCGCAGCGGCTCAAAGCCGTCGGGATACTGCAGCCCCTCGTCCCCGGGAGCCTCTGCCTCCAGCTGCCCCCCACTCAGGAAGAAGCTGGGGGGGCTGCCCTGGGGAGGTGGGGCAGGTGCAGGGGCCAGGGGGGCTGACACCCCGCACGATAGATCCTGGCAGGTCTGGCTCTTGCGGGAGCCCCTGGATTTGACAGCTGAGGAGTCGTCCAGCGCTGCCTCCGAGACGCTCGTCCGCATGGCCTCTGTGAGCCAGGGGAGACGTGAGAGCCTGGGGACCCCCCGAATCTCCCTCACCTCTCCCCTGCCGGGACCCCCCCCATCGTCCTCACCTCTCCCCTGCCGGGACTCCCCGAATCGTCCTCACCTCTCCCCTGCCGGGGCCCCCCGCTTCGCCCTCTCCCCTCTCCCGCGGGGGCCCCCCCCCCCCCCCCCCCCCCCCCGCCCCCCCCTCCCCCGCGCCCCCCCCCCCCCCCCCCCCCCCTCCCGGGCCCCCCCCGCCGAATTGTCCTCACCTCTCCCCTGCCCGGACCCCCCCCCTCGTCCTCCCCCCTCCCCCCCCCGGGCCCCCCCCAATCCCCCTCACCTCTCCCCTGCCGGGACCCTCCCCCCCCGAATTGTCCTCACCTCTCCCCTGCCCGGACCCCCCCCACCCCCCCCACCCCTCCCCCCCCCGCCCCCGCTCCGCCCCCCCCCCACCCCCCCCCCCCCCCCCCCTCCCCCGCCGCGGCCCCCCCCCCCCCCCCCCCCCCCCCGCGCCCCCCCCCCCCCCCCCCCCCCCCCGCGCCCCCCCCCCCCCCCCCCCCCCCTCCCGCGCCCCCCCGCCCCGCCCCCCCCCCTCCCCTCCCGGGGCCCCCCCCACCCCCCTCCCCCCTCCCCCCCCGGGACCCCCCGAATCTCCCTCACCTCTCCCCTGCCGGGCCCCCCCCCACCCCCCCCCCCCCCCCCCCTCCCCCCCCCCCCGCCCCCCCCCCCCACCTCCCCCCCCCCCCCCCCCCCCCGCCCTCCCCCCCCCGCCCCCCCCGCCCCCCCCCCTGTCCCCCCCCCCCTCTGACCCCCTCCCACGCCCCCCCCCCCCCCCCCGCCCCCCCCGGGCCCCCCCCCACCCCCCTCCCCCCCCCCCCGCCGGGACTCCCCGAATCTCCCTCACCTCTCCCCTCCCGGGCCCCCCCCCCATCACCCTCACCTCTCCCCTGCCGTGACCCCCCGCATCGTCCTCACCTCTCCCCTGCCGGGACTCCCCAAATCACCCTCCCCTCTCCCATGCCGGGACCCCCCGCATCGTCGTCACCTCTCCCCTGCCGGGCCTCCCCGAATCTCCCTCCCCTCTCCCCTGCCGGGCCCCCCCCCACCCCCCCCCCCCCCCCCCCTCCCCCCCCCCCCCCTCCCCCCCCCCCCCCTCCCCCCCCCCCCCCTCCCCCCCCCCCCGCCCCCCCCCCCCACCTCCCCCCCCCCCCCCCCCCCCCGCCCCCCGCCCCCCCCCCCCCCCCCCCCACCTCCCCCCTGCCAGGACCCCCCCCCCCCGAATTGTCCTCACCTCTCCCCTGCCCGGACCCCCCCCCTCGTCCTCCCCCCTCCCCCCCCCGGGCCCCCCCCATCCCCCCCACCCCCCCCCCCCCGGGGCCCCCCCCCACCCCCCCCCCCCCCCCCCCGCCGGGCCCCCCCGAATCGCCCTCACCTCTCCCCTGCCGCGACCCCCCGCATCGTCCTCACCTCTCCCCTGCCGGGACTCCCCGAATCGTCCTCACCTCTCCCCTGCCGGGACCCCCGCCCCATCGCCCTCATCTCTCCCCTGCCGGGACTCCCCAAATCACCCTCACCTCTCCCATGCCGGGACCCCCCGCATCGTCGTCACCTCTCCCCTGCCGGGACTCCCCGAATCGTCCTCACCTCTCCCCTGCCGGGACCCCCGCCCCATCGCCCTCACCTCTCCCCTGCCGGGACTCCCCAAATCACCCTCACCTCTCCCCTGCCGGGACCTTGCCCCCTCCCTTCCAGCTGGTGCAGTGTCTGTGCCATGCTGGGTTCTGTTCTGTGTGCGCCTGGGTCACCCCCCACCTACATGCCACAGAGCCCTGCCCCCCGCCAGCCCTGCCCCACTGCCCCAGGCTGCCCTGCCCCACACCTACGTGCCATGCAGTGCCAGCCCACCCTGCCCCACTGGCCCAGGCTGCCCCAGTGCCAGGCTGCCCCACACCTATGTGCCATGCGGTGCCAGGCTCTGCCTGGCTGCCCCCGATGCTGAGGGGCAGCGCCGTGGGCGAGAGCTCCCAGGAAGCTCCCCCGACCCCTGGGAGGCCCGTGCGGTTAGGGGCTGGCGGGACAGTCCTACCAGCGGGTGGGTTAGTGAGGGCCGGGATCCTGGCTCCCAGGAGATGCGCCAGGGGCAGCAGCAGGAGCTGGGGGGTGGGGGGGCGGGGCTGGCACCAGACACGCCCTATGGAGACAAGGGGCAGATGAGAGGGGATGGGCAGGGGGCAGGGGTGGGGGCCCCACCCAGCTCTCACCTGCGCCGGCCCCGTTGCTGCGCCCCGGGCCGTCCAGCAGCGCCCCCAGCCAGGCCGAGGCGCTTTGCCGTAGCTCCTGCAACAGCAGCGCCGTGTCCCGCCGCATCATGTTCACCGGGCCCAGCTTCTCCAGCCCGGGGGGCTCGCCCTCCGCCGGCTCCGTGCCTGGGGGGCAGAGACAGAGAGCACCAGGGTCCCCCCTGCACCCCACCCCCTGCTGGTTCCGTGCCTGGGGGGCAGGGACAGAGAGCACCGGGGTCCCCCCTGCACCCCCCCAGCCTCCCCCCACTCGCCCTCCGCCGGCTCCATGCCTGGGGGGCAGAGACAGAGAGCACCGGGGTCCCCCCCTGCACCCCACCAGCTCCCCCCCCCGCTCGCCCTCCGCGGGCTCCGTGCCTGGGGGACAGGGACAGAGAGCACCGGGGTCCCCCCTGCACCCCCCCAACCTCCCCCCACTCGCCCTCCGCCGGCTCCGTGCCTGGGGGGCAGGGACAGAGAGCACCGGGGTCCCCCCTGCACCCC
>QXTE01000731.1:28941-42031 GCA_003942145.1 Platysternon megacephalum
GTGCCTGGGGGGCAGGGACAGCGAGCACCGGGGTCCCCCCTGCACCCCACCAGCCCTCCCCCGCTCGCCCTCCGCCGGCTCCGTGCCTGGGGGGCAGGGACAGCGAGCACCGAGGTCCCCCCCAGCACCCCACCAGCCCCCCCCCCGCTCGCCCTCCGCCGGCTCCGTGCCTGGGGGGCAGGGACAGCGAGCACCGGGGTCCCCCCTGCACCGACCAGCTCCCTGCTTTTGCCCACCCGTCTCCCCATCTTTGCCCCCCTGCCCCCACTCCCATCCTGCCCCTCCCCATAGGAACCCCCCCGTACCGGCGTAGGCGCTGAGGCACTTGCAGAGCACGCTGAGGGGCAGCAGGGGGTCGAGCAGGGTGAGCAGGCGGGAGGGCGAGGCCGCGGGCTGCACCAGGGTGACGGGATAGGCCGCCATGATGCCGTCGGGCAGCTGGATGCCGAAGGCAGCTGCCCGCATGGTCACGGTGAGGCAGAGGTTCCCGCCGGCGCTGTCCCCGGCCAGGCAGACCCGCTGCGCCGTGGAGCCTGCGGGGAGACGGGGTGAGTGCGGGGGGGAAGAGGGGGGCACACGGGGGGCAGCTCTGTTCATGCCCCACACTCTCCAGCCCCTGCCCGTCCCACCCAGTGAACAGTGTCAGGGTGCTGCCCCCCACGTGCCCGTCACACCCAACAGGGGTGCTGGGGTCCCTCCCATCCTGTCTCACCCAGCAGGGGGTGCTGGGGTCCCCCCGTCCCATCCCCCCAGCAGGGGGTGCTGGGGTCCCCGGTCTCACCCAGCAGGGGGTGGGGGGTCCCCCCGTCCCATCCCCCCCAGCAGGGGGCGGGGGGGTCCCCGGTCTCACCCAGCAGGCGGCAGTGGCGCAGGGCCCAGCAGTAGGCGTAGAAACACTCCTCCAGGGCGCGTGGGAAGGGGGCCTCGGGCGCCAGGGCGTAGTCGACGGAGAGCACGGGGGCACCCAGCTCCTGCGCCCAGCCCCGCAGGTACGGTTCGTGCGACTTCGACGTCTGCGCCACGAACCCGCCGCCGTGGAAGTGAACCAGCAGCAGGGGCGAGGGGGGGGCGGGCGCCGCCTTGCGCCACAGCTCCAACCCCAGCGGGCCCTCGGCCGGGGCCAGCGCGGAGAGAGCCTCACTGTCCTGGGGAGAGCGGGGGGGACGGTGTGAGGGACCCCCCCGCCTGTCCCCCCCACACACACACACCCTGCCCGGGACCCCCCCGCCTGTCCCCCCCCGCCCCCACACACCCTGCCCGGGACCCCCCCGCCTGTCCCCCCTGCTCCCCACACACCCTGCCCGGGACCTCCCCACCTGTCCCCCCCAGCCCCCACACACCCTGCCCGGGACCCCCCCGCCTGTCCCCCCTGCTCCCCACACACCCTGCCCGGGACCCCCCCACCTGTCCCCCCCAGCCCCCACACACCCTGCCCGGGACCTCCCCGCCTGTCCCCCCCACTCCTCCCACACCCTACCCGGGCCCCCCCCGCCTGTCCCCCCTGCTCCCCACACACCCTGCCCGGGGCCCCCCCGCCCGCCCCCCCGGCCCCCCCCACCCCCCCCACACCCGGACCAGGGCCCCCCCCCCTGGCCCCCCCCCCCCTCACACACCCTGCCCGGGACTCCCCCGCCTGTCCCCCCCCGCCCCTCCACTCCCCCCACACCCTGCCCGGGACCCCCCCGCCCGTCCCCCCCGGCCCCCACACACCCTGCCCGGGGCCCCCCCGCCTGTCCCCCCCCACTCCCCCCACACCCTCCCCGGGCCCCCCCCGCCTGGCCCCCCCCGCCCCCACACGCCCTGCCCGGGACCCCCCCGCCTATCCCCCCCCACTCCCCCCACACCCTGCCCGGGACCCCCCCGCCCGTCCCCCCCCCCCCCCCCCCCACACCCCCCCCCATCCCCCTCCCACCCCCCCCCCGCCCCCACCCCCCGGCAGCCCCCCCCCCCCCCCCCCCTGCCCGGGGCCCCCCCCCCTGTCCCCCCTGCTCCCCACACACCCTGCCCGGGACCTCCCCACCTGTCCCCCCCAGCCCCCACACACCCTGCCCGGGACCTCCCCGCCTGTCCCCCCCCGCCCCCACACCCTGCCCGGGACCCCCCCGCCTGTCCCCCCCCGCCCCTCCACTCCCCCCACACCCTGCCCGGGACCCCCCCGCCTGTCCCCCCCCGGGTCCCCACACACCCTGCCTGGGACCCCCTGCCCGTACCCCCCCCACACACCCCGTGTGGGACCCCTCCATTGCACTCTGTACCCTGCCCTGCCAGGAAACCCCTGCTGTCCCCCAATATGTGCCCCACCCAGACCCCCAGCGATCCCCTGCCCATCTCCCCCGTGCACACCCTGCCTGGAACCCACCACCCCACCCAGTCCCCGTAGCCCTCCCTGGAACTCCCCGGCCCTGCCGGGACCCCACCTGGTTCTGTTCACTCCCCTCCCTGATCTCAGAGCTCCCAGCCCCACACCCACCTGCCCACTCCACTGGCCCCCCGACCGCCAGCCCCTCACCTGCCCCTCACGCAGCTCGTGGGAGATGAGGCGCATGTGGACGGGCCCGGGGCCGGTGTGCGCCACCGGGGGGCTGATGGTGATGCTCAGCGAGGGGTCGGCAGCCAGAGGCAGCTCGAAGGGCTCGGGGGGCACCGTCAGCGCCCGGCTCACCCGCACCGGCGTGGACGCCATGCTGGCCACGGACTGCGGGGGAGGGGGAGGGTGAGAGGGGCCCCCAGGCAGGTTCTACCCTGCACTCCCACCCCGAACCCTGCCCCACAGCGCCCTGCTCCGGGCACCGCTCCCGCCCCCTACCCCAGCCCCACAGCGCCCTGCGCCGGGCCCTGCTCCCCCCCCCTACCCCAGCCCCACAGCGCCCTGCGCCAGGGACAGCCCCCGCCCCCAACCCCAGCCCCACAGCGCCCTGCGCCAGGGACAGCCCCCGCACTCACAGCCAGCAGCTCGGTCTCCGTCAGGTTCCAGAAGCTCTTCCAGAAATGCACGTCGAGGTTCTGCGTGATCCTCTCGAACTCGGCTCCCCGCAGCTCCGGGTCGATGGCGAACTTCCCCGAAGTGAACAGCGAGCCGGCCGCCATGCCTGGGGGGATGGGAGTTCGGGGGTGGGGTGCTGCCCCCCGGCCCTGCCCCCCCGGTCCTGTGGGGCTCCCACAGCCCCTGCCTGCCCATCTGCCCCCCCCCCCCCCGGCAGTGCTCCCTCACCCCCACAAGCTTCCTCCACAGCGAGGCTCCATGGGCAGCCAGGCATGGGGCCCAGCCCCCAATGGGCACGGCAGGGGCAAAGCAGTGCATTGTGGGTAGCAGCCAGGCCGGACGGGTTCCCTGGGCGGCAGACTGGGCTGAGTGGGAATTGGGGGTTCAGCCAGCCCGTGGCTGCAGTGCATCATGGGAGCAGCACCCCCCCGCCCAGGGGCGGCAGTGCATTGTGGGAGAAGCCCCCCCCGCCCCCTGAAGCAGTGCATCATGGGAGCAGAAGCCCGCCCACAGCAGTGCCCCCCACCCCCAGCGGACGCCCCACTCACTGAGGCCGGAGTCGTGGCGTCTGTAGTTCTCTCCGAAGGAGACCAGGCTGATGGCGATGGTCTGGAGGAAGGGCCGGATGGAGGGGGCGAACTGCAGGGCAAAGGGCAAAGGTCACCGTTCTGCACCCCCAGACCAGGTCGGAGGCTCTGAGGGATGGTGCTGCGCAGGGAGCACCCTGGGAGCACGGCTCACCCTCCCCATGGGTGTTCGGGGGGGGGAGGAGGGCAGTGACGGGCGTGGCCAGGGAGTGGGGGGGCGAGCAATTGGGGGGCCATGGAGGGGAGCCCAGCACCCAGGCCAGCAGGGCCCAGGGGGGGGGGCAGAGCTGGGGGGGGGGAGGGGGGGGACACAGCAGAATCCCTGAGCATGTCTGGCTGCCAGGGACTCAGCTGCGTTTCCTTCTGCCCCTGGGTTGCCCCTCCCCGCGTCGCCGCCCCCCCTCACTCCCCCCCCCTCCCCCTGGGTCGCCCCTCCCCAAGTCACCCCTCCCCCTCAAACCCCCCCCCCCCCCCCCCCCGCCGCCCCCCCCCCCCCCCCCCCCGCCGCCCCCCCCCCCCCGCCCCCCCCCCGCCCCCCCCCCCCGCCCCCCCCCCGCCCCCCCCCCCCCCCGCCCCCGCCGCCCCCCCCGCCCCCCCCCCCCCCCCGCGCCCCGCCCCCCCGCCACCCCCCCCCCCCCCCCCCCCCCGGAGCCCCCGCCGCCCCCCCCGAAACCGCCCCCCTGGCGGGCGCCCGGCCCCCCCCCCCCCCCCCCCGGGCCCCGCCCCCCCCCCCCCCCCCCCCCACCCCGCCCCCCCCCCCCCCCCCCCGGGCCCCCCCCCCCCCCCCCCCCCCCTGCCCCCCCCCCCCCCCCCCCCCCCATACCCCCCCCCCCCCCCCCCCCCCCACCCCCGCCCCCGCCCCCCCCCCCCCCCCCCCGCACCCCCCCCCCCCCCGCCCCCGCCGCCCCCCCCGCCCCCCCCCCCCCCACACCCCCCCCCCCCCCCCCCCCCGCGCCCCCCCCCCCCCCGCCCCCCCCCCCCCTCCCCCCCCCCCGGGCCCCCCCCGCCCCGGTGCCGGGCCCCCCCCCCCCCCCCCCCCCCCCCAGCCCGCCCCCCCCGCCCTGGCCCCCCCCCCCCCCCCCCCTCACCCCCCCCCCCCCCCCCCCCCGCGCCCCCCCCCCCCCCCCCCCCCGCCCCTGGGTCGCCCCTCCCCCTAAATCCCCCCCCATCCCCCGGCCCCGGTGGCCCGGCCCCCCCCATTCCCGTCCCCCGCCCCCCACCTGGAAGCCCAGGCAGCGCCCGTAGAAGCAGCCCTTGTGCAGGCTGCCGTACTCCCGCAGCACCAGCTCGGTCAGGCCGCGCTCCTCGTGGTGGAAGAGGCAGCCGGGGCGGTTGTGGGTCAGCAGGCGCTGGGCCAGGTACAGCAGGGCCCGCAGCTGGCTCAGGGCGGCGCAATAGGCCTCCAGCTCGGCCGCGTTGTGGCCCGTGCGGAAGAAGATGCTGCGGCGGTTGGCGGCCACGTAGCGGCTCTTGTGCAGAACGTGGGCCAGGCAGCAGCGCGCCGTCTGCGCCAGGCTGCGGTACCCGTTGGCCGGCGTGGCCTCGTCCAGGTCGAAGACGTGGTAGACGCTGGCGAAGTGGCGCAGAACCGGCTCCAGGCGGCGGGCGTGCTCCCCGATGGCCGTGAAGGCCGCCACGAACCGGCGCCCCGGCTCCGAGGCGCTCTGCCGGAAGAAGGCCACGTTGTCCTCGGCCACCGCGTGCAGGGCCTGGAACAGGGGCCGGGACTCCATGGCACGGGGCCTGCGGGGAGACGGGGGGGGGGGGGTTAGCTGGGTGACTTGGGGGGCTTGCAATGGGAGAGACGGGGGGTATGGTGAGTGGAGTAAGTACCCCCCACACTCACCCGTCCCAGCTTGCCCCCCCATACCTAATACCCCCAGCCAGTATTCAGCCCCAGCTAGGGCCCCCCCATAATCACCCCCCACACCCTAGCCAGGACCCCTTGTACTTACTCCCTGAGAACCCCGCCAAAGCTGCCCCCATAGTCACCCCCCGGCTCCGCAGCTGGGACCCACTTTGCACTCATCCCTCAGCATCCCCCCAGAGCAACCCCACCCTGTGCTCATCCCCCCAGCCGGGACCCCAGCCCCATACTCACCCCCCAGTGGGTGCCTGCTCCCCTGGCCGTGGCAGAGCCAGTTCCCTGCAGCTCTTTATAGCCCAGCTGGGAGCCCAGGAGCCGGCTCCACCCCCGGGGAGGGGTTGAGCCCAGGGAAGGGAGGGGGCGAGAGGCACTGACAGGGAGTGGGGAGAGTGGTTAGAGCAGGGGGGGCTGGGAGCCAGGACTCCTGGGTTCTCTCCTCGGCTCTGGGATGGGAGGGGGCTGGTGGGTTAGAGCAGGGGGCTGGGAGCCCGGACTCCTGGGTTCTCTCCTGGCTCTGGGAGGGGAGGGGGGGCTGGTGGGTTAGAGCAGGGGGCTGGGAGCCAGGACTCCTGGGTTCTCTCCTGGCTCTGGGAGGGGAGTGGGGGCTAGTGGTTAAAGCAGGGGAGCTGCTCCCACCCGCTCCCCACCCAGGGCAGGCTCACAGCCAGGCCCCCATCTCACCCCACACCCCAGGGCCCTTTCACCCAGACCCGGCGTCCCCACAGCTGGGAGCCTCCGTTCGTGCTGCTCCCCAGAACCCCCCCTCCAGCTGGGGCTGTGGCTCCTGCCAAACAGGGCCTCACCCATGGGTCCCTGGGGCCCGGCTCCGAGCAAACAACAGCCAGGGGCACTGCAGGGCACTGACCTCCAGACAGAGCCCCACAGCCAGGCCAGCAAGCCCCGGATCAGCCCCCCCGGGCATGTCCTGCCCGGACACGGGGTGTGTTATCCTGCGGGGAAGGGGGTCCCCTCTGATGCCAGCGCTGACGGGGTTAATGAGATGGGGGGCTGGCCCTGCTTGGCAACTGCGAAAGCTCTGGGGATGGGGCAGGAATGTGCACAAACAGCTGAGAGCTGGACTGGGGCAGGGGGGACTGGGGCAGGGGGTGCTGGGAGGGGCGCGGGGTCCAGAAGGACTGGGGGGCGCAGGGGCTGGGGCAGAGGACGCTGGGGGGCTGGACAGGGGGTACTAAGGGGCAGGGGATCCAGAGGGACTGGGGTCTCTCTCTCTAGTGTCTATCCCCCCAGGAGGGGGGTGTCGGGGGGGGAGGGGGAGCGGTTCCTATCCTAGGTGGTTCCAGTAATTGGCTCCTGCCCACAAGCAGCCGTAAGCTGCTCCCCGCACACACACACTACCTTGGCCAGCCCCACACCCTGCCCCCCCCCAGAGCTGAGATACCCACAGGCCTGGGGCAGAAGCTCACATCCCCATGGCTGGCCGGCCTCCCATCCCCCCAGGCACTGTCCCCCAGGGGACGGCTCCCTCCCCCCATCCCCCAGGCGCTGCCCCCCAGGGGACAGCTCCCTCTCCCCATCCCCCAGGCGCTGCCCCCCAGGGGACGGCTGCCCCCCAGGGGACGGCTCCCTCCCCCCATCCCCCAGGCGCTGCCCCCCAGGGGACGGCTCCCTCTCCCCATCCTCTGCTGCCCCCCCAGGGACGGCTCCCTCCCCCCATCCCCCCAGGTGCTGCCCCCCCCCGGTGTGCTGTTGACGGCTGCTGTGCCCCCCAAGGCTGTCGGGGGGGGGGGGCACCGTGAGCGGCTGCCGGCCTTGTCTCTCCCAGGGACAGGGGCCCGCGTAGGGAGCCGGGAGCTGTCGGTGCCAGGGCGGCTTGGTGCACACAGCGCTCATTGTACCACCTGCCCGCCCAAGGGGCAGCCCCCACAGCACAGCTCCATGGGGGAGGGGACCTTGGGTGAGTCCTGGCCGGGGGCGGGAGTCCCTGTCCTGCCCCCCCCTCAGGATCCCAGACTTGGGGGGCAGAGAAACGTCACAGGGACAGTGCGTTTGTGCCCAGCGTGCCTGTCTGCGGCCATGGAGCAAAGATCATGGGGCAACAAAGGGACCTGGTGCCCCAAGGGAGGCAGGAAGGGGGTCCCCCCCCAGTGCACCGACCAGAGAGAGGAGCTAGAAACCCCTCCCTCCACCATAATAAAGAAAGGCCCATGCCCCACACCTCCCCCCAAGCTTACCCAGTGTGGCGTGCCCCACTCCCATGGCAGCACCCGGCGTGCCACGCCCCATGCCCCTTCTGTCCCCCCACATTCCCCAGCACCACAACACCTCGAGGGTCAGAGACACCCAGCAGAGCCAGCGGTACCGCCCCACACAGCCCCACAACACCTCGAGGGACACGAGACACCCGGCTGTACCAACCCACACAGCACCACAACACCTCGAGGGACACGAGACACCCGGCTGTACCGCCCCACACAGCCCCACAACCCCTCGAGGGACACGAGACACCCGGCGGTACCGCCCCACACAGCCCCACAACACCCCGAGGGACACGAGACACCCGGCTGTACCACCCCATGCAGCACCACAACACCTCGAGGGTCAGAGACACCCAGCAGAACCAGCCGTACCGCCCCACACAGCCCCAGAACACCACGAGGGACACGAGACACCCAGCTGTACCGCCCCACGCAGCACCACAACACCTCGAGGGTCAGAGACACCCAGCAGACCCAGCGGTACCGCCCCACACAGCCCCACAACCCCTCGAGGGACACGAGACACCCGGCTGTACCGCCCCATGCAGCACCACAACACCTCGAGGGTCAGAGACACCCAGCTGCACCACCCCACACAACGTCAGTACACCTCAATGGACACACAACATCCAGCAGACTCAGCTGTACTGCCCCACGCAGCACGAGAACACCTCGAGGGTCAGAGACACCCGTCAGACGTGGCTGTACCACCCCACGCAGCACCAGAAGGAAGAATTTTAGGCCCAGATGAAAGAAACCCAACAGAGGCGTCAATGAAGATTTAAGAAGCTCCATGGGAACATCAGGCTCCGAACGCTCTGCCACGGGCCCCTTCGGACCAAGGCCGTTGTGTTGCCGGAGCAGCTGGAACTGGAGGGACACGGCAGATAGCTCAGCCCAGGCCGACTGAGGGGACAGAAGCGCGATCGGTCAGGAATATATCGGACGCGCCTTGCACGGGGCTTGTCTTTACACTAAAGTGAACGCTCAGGCAACAGAGCTAAGTAGCTGCCAGCCAAGGCATCATCGCTTAGACAAGCCGCTCCAGTAACCATGCGCCCGGTGCCTGCACAGAGGCTTCTGCACACAACTTTCCTACCCACCTTCTCGCGGGGGTGTGGGGCGTAATCCGGCACTGGGACAGGCGCCGCGTGCTTCTCCCGTGCGATCTCATTCACTTATCTCTGGCCGGCGTCGGAGCAAGCCAACGAGGCGAACGACTCTACGTCGGCGTGATGAGCTGCCAAAGGAGTGGGATGGGACTGAGCGCGCTGACGGACGGCACACGGGGGTGGGCCCAGCTGGCCAGAGGAGCCCTTGCAAAGGGGCCTGTGGAAGTCAGTCGCTGACTGAAGATAAGCCACCAGCAGGAGGCTGCGTGGCCGAGTGAGTCTTACGCAACGTGTCTTACACCAGCGGGGATGGCACAAGACGACTTGTGCAGAGAGACAATGTTGCAAGAAGCCGCGAAGGCGACACCTCGTTTCCTGGCTGGCTGATGATGAAGGACCTGGGTCGCTTGGACTGGCCCATGCCAGCATAGACACGGCGTGGAACGGCCCATGCCGCGTGGCAGGCAATGGAGACCCCGATCTACCCCCCAGAAGCTGCATAAGAGTTTGGAAACATGGGGATACTGCGTGCAGAGAAACTGACCCGTCACCTCTTGTGGCCTCCGGGGAGGTGTCAACAAACCCCTCCTGCCACCTTTACCATTGTGCCTTGGAATTCAGCCGGCCCCCAGAACCGTATCCGGGAAAGTTCTGCCGGGGGAGAAACACCCACGCTGCTGCTCTTCAAGAAACACACCGTAGCTCGGGTGGGTCTGGCTGCTTGAGAGACGACTGCACAGGACGAGCTGGGGGAGGCCTGAGGTTTGTTATTCGGGAGACGCTCCATACAAGAGATGTGGGAGTCCAGGAGGTGAACGTCTGTCACCCTGACGACAGCCCAACTGGAAAACCGAATCATTGGGGAACTGCAGCCAGACAATCACCTGGGGAGGTGTCAACGCCGGACGCGCAGTTTGCGGGAACAGAACTGATGCAGCTGGAGCTGTGCTAGAGATGTGAAGTGGGGTTTTCCCCCTTGTTATGTTGTATGTGAGTCTTACTGTCCTATACTAATAGTGTGTGTGCCTCAGTTTCCCTGTGTACTGCACCAATGCCGAGGTGGTGGGAATTGGGTGTGTGACTTTCGCTGAGGCCCTCAGGGCAGGGAAGGCTGCTCAGAGGTCTGCCCGTAGGGATGGCTGATGCCCTTCGTAACCTGAGACCCAGGATGGGGATGCCACCAGGTGACACTTTCCCAGGAAGCAGGACAAAGACCCGAGGAGGAGCAACAGGCGTGTTGGAGGCCAGGCAGGGGGGGTCCAGGACAGTCTGCTGTGGGGGACTGGAAGAGGGGGGAGTCCAGGCTGTCTGGCCCAGGGTCCCCCCCCGCAGATGTACTAACAAGTTCTGTTCTATGCTGTGTACCTGTCGACTAATAAACCTTCCGTTTTACGCTGGCTGAGAGTCACGTCTGACTGCGGAGTTGGGGGGGCAGGGCCCTCTGGCTCCCGCAGGAGCCCCGCCCGGGCGGACTCGCTGCGGGAAGCGCACGGTGTGGAAGGGGATGCTGAATGCTCTGAGGTAGGACCCAGGAAGGCAGAAGCTGCGGAAGCTTCTTTCCCTGGCGATGTGAAGAGGAGGCTCCCCCAGAGTCCTGCCTGGCTCCATGCGGAGCAGCTCCAGAGCATCGCCCGGTGACTCCGTGACAGAGGACGAGGCTTTAGTTGAGCTGAATGAAGGCGCCATGACTTGCACGTCGCAATCATACAGCACACAGTCCCTCTGGCTGTAACGGGGAGCAGCAGCACACCCACGAGCGGTTCTGGAGGACGCTAGAAGCGATCGTCAACCTGCACTCGCTCGTTAGAACAGGGAGAGAGCGAGCTCTCCGGTGATTGACAAGAGGTGGAACATCCAGTTGTCACAGAGTGTGGGGGAGTCAGGGCCTGCACCCCCCACTTCCTGCGATTCGCCGTGACTCTCAGCCAGCCAGTAAAACGGAAGGTTTATTAGATGACAGGAACACAGTCCAAAACAGGTCTTGTAGGTACAATCAGGACCCCTCAATCAAGTCCTTCTGGGGGGCAGGGAACTTAGCCCCCAGCTTGGGGTTCCCTGCGTTTCCCCACCCAGCCCAAAACTGAAACTTGAAACTCCTCCAGCAGCTCTCTCCCCCCTCCCCCTGCTCCTCCTCTCCTTTGTTCAGTCTCCCGGCTGAAGGTGTCACTTCTCCCACCCCCCCTCCTGGCTCAGGTTACAGCTCAGGTAGCTTCCTTCCCATCCCCAATGTAACTCCCCTGCCACATTCCCAGGTCAAATCTGCCCTGCTCCCTGCTCCGGCACATCTCTCCCCCCTTGGAGACTGAACTGAGCGGGGTCACTCTGACCAGTGCCCTGGGGAAGTTCAGGGTCCCCTCTCCGGGACAACGCATCCGCTGTCAGGTTGGCACTTCCCTTCACATGGACCACGTCCAGGTCATAATCCTGCAGGAGCAGGCTCCACCGCAGGAGCTTGGTGTTGGCTCCTTTCATCTGGTGCAGCCAGGTCAGGGGAGAGTGGTCGGTGTACACGGTGAAGTGTCGCCCAAAGAGATATGGCTCTAGTTTCTTGAGGGCCCACACCATGGCCAGACACTCCTTCTCGATGGCCGCGTAGTTCTGCTCCCGGGGTAGCAACTTCTTGCTCAGGTACACAATGGGGTGTCTCTCCCCCTTTTCATCCTCCTGCATTAACACCGCCCCCAGCCCCATGTCGGAGGCGTCGGTGAACACCATAAAGGGCTTGTCAAAGTCTGGGTTTGCCAGAACCGGGCCACTGACCGGAGCCTCCTTCAGCGCCCGGAGAGCCTCCTGGCACTTCTCAGTCCAGACCACCTTGTCTGGCTTCCCCTTCTTGCACAGCTCAGTGATGGGGGCAGCTATGGAGCTAAAGTGGGGCACGAACCCGGCACGGCTGGGGGGGGGGCAGAGGGCCGGGAACGGCCAGAGGGGCAGGCGGGGCGGGGGGGGCGGGANGCGGCCCGTGCAGAGCCTGGGCCCAGCCCCGGGGCGGGACCCGTGCGCGGCGCTCGGGGGTTGTGCGGGGCCGGGGGGGGGCGGGGCCAGACCCCGAGGGACCCGCGCGCGGAGCCCGGACGCCTGGGTCCATTCCCGGCCCGGCCCGGCCCGGCCCCCGTGCCTCAGTTTACCCGCCGGTGCACGGGGCTGGTACGGCTCGCGCCCCTCCCCCCGCTCCCACCTGTGGCTCCGGCTCCGGCTCCGGCGGCTCCGCCCCTCAGCGGGGCTCCCGCTTCCGGCTCCCTCCGGCCTCGGATCGGGCACGTGACGCGCGCCGGCCAATCAGCAGCGGCGCCGGTGGCGCCACGTCTGTTACCGGGGTAACCGCGTCCAACCCTCCCCCCGCGCGGCGGCGCCGCCTGCGGGCCGCGACCTCTGACCCCTGCGGGTCACCGCCCTCGCGCGGTGACCTCTGACCCCACAGGAGCCGTGACCCCAACACCTACCAGGGCCGCGACCTTTGACCCTGGGTCACTGGCCCCAACCTCTGACCTTTAACCCCATTGGCAAAACCTGCTCTGGCCCCGCCCCTGGGGCCGCCCCCTCCCCCCCCGCGGGACACCCCGGGGCCTCTCCCTCCTCGCGCCCTTGGCTGACCCCAGCCGCCATCACTAGGCTCCAGGGTTAACGCCCCGCGAGGAGCGAGGACGCCCCCCCCCGTGCTGCTGCCCCAGGAGCGGGGGAGGGGTTGGTGCAGGGCCCGGGGGGAGGTGTCAGGGGGTGATTTTGACCCCCAGCGGTGGGGTCAGAGGTCAGGGGTGAAGGAGCCGCACACGGACACCAGGCGGGAGCGTCCCCTCGAGCTGGGTTTTTATTGACGGGGCGAAAGGCGACGCCCCCCCCCCCGGCTCCGCTCAGAGCCCCGGGGACGGGCGGCTAGAGGGGCAGCAGCAGCCCCTTGGCCAGGCCCTGCCGCCGGCATCGGCTCGGGATCTCGCGGCACCGCTGCCGTCTGCGCCTGTGGTCCTGGCTCCGTCTGCCCCGGCCCTGGGCGTGACGCCCTGCGGGAGAGACGCAGAGTGAGGGGGGGCTTAGCAGGGGTGTCTCCTGCCCTTCCCCCAGCTAGACCCCAGGCCCCCTCTCAATGCCAGACCCCAATCCCTGCACCCCACCCCAATCTCAAACCTCCTCTCTGCCCCCTGTTACCAGACCCCAATCCATCCTCTCTTCCCCTCAGTGTCAGACCCCAATCCCTGCACCCCACCCCAATCTCAAACCTCCTCTCTGCCCCTCATTACCAGACCCCAATCCATCCTCTCTTCCCCTCAGTGTCAGATCCGAATCCCTGCATCCCACCTCAATCTCAAACCTCCTCTCTGCCCCCCATT
>QXTE01000731.1:43217-64742 GCA_003942145.1 Platysternon megacephalum
TGCCAGATCCGAATCCCTGCACCCCACCTCAATCTCAAACCTCCTCTCTGCACCCTGTTACCAGACCCCAATCCATCATCCTCTCTTCCCTTCAGTGTCAGATCCGAATCCCTGCACCCCACCCCAATCTCAAACCTCCTCTCTGCCCCCATTACCAGACCCCAATCCATCCTCTCTTCCCCTCAGTGTCAGATCCCAATCTCAAGCCCTACCTCATCCCCAACCCCATTCTCTGCACGGTTACCAGACCCCAGTCCCTCCCCTTTCCCTCCATCCCATCCCCCAATCCTTGCCCCCCTCCACCTCAGTCCTCAACCCCATTCCTTGCACCCTGTGATGAGACTCAAATCCCCTTCCCTCGTTCCCTGATGCCGTTCTCTCCCTCTGTCGTTACTAGCCCCTAACCCTGACCCCGCCTGGTTAGCAGATCCCATTTCCTGGCCCTGCTCCCCCATCCCCACCCCACCCCCGACGCTGGGAGCGGCTCTCACCCCTGCCTTGGCCATGGGGGACGATGCCGTCACAGGGGCACAGCCCATTGTGTCTGGCCCCAACCCCGAGGTCTCCTGCGAGCTGACGCCGCGAGCCTGAAATGACAGGAGACATCACGTGTGTGTGTGTGGGGGGGGGGGTGGCTCCTCCCCCACCCAAGTTCACCCCATGACAGGGACACTGACCTGGGCACTCACAGAGCCCTGCTCCGGTCGCGCGCCGTCTGACTGGGTTCAGCTCCCCCTCCGCTCCATGTCCACCACCTGCGTCAGACAGGAGAAGGGAAGCTAAACGCTCGCCTGGCGCTGAGATGCGGCCCCTCTGGGGTGGGGCACGGGGCTGTTATACAGGGACCCCTCGCCCGGTGCTGAGATGCAGCTGGCTCTGGGGTGGGGCATGGGGGCTGTTTACACAGGGTCCCCCATCCCCTCTCACCTGGCACATAGGGCGAGCAGGCTGCGATTGTTACAGACAGCAGCAGCAGGAACAGGCACAGGAGTCGGTCCATTTTGGCAGCGCTGTCTCGGGGCTGCCGCAGCCTTTATACCCCGATAGCTGCCAGCCCGGCGCCCATTGGCTGCGGTTTGGCCAGGCGGGGGGGACCCATTGTCCTGTCACCCTGACGACTCTGACGGGAACCGAGCAGGAAGGATTAGTGCAGAACGGTGACTTTTGGGCCGATTCCCAGAGCGTTCAGTGCCCCAGGGCTTCCCCATTCCAGAGCCTTCCTGGCACCCCAGGCACCCCCCAGCTACGGGAAATGAAACCGAGAGCTGGAATAGAACCCAGGAGTCCTGGCCCCCAGACCCACCTGGGTCTAACCCACCAGACCCCACTCCCCTCCCCTCCCCTCCCAGAGCCAGGGACAGAACCCAGGAGTCCTGGCTCCCAGGCCCCCTGGGTCTAACCCACCAGACCCCACTCCCCTCCCAGAGCCAGGGACAGAACCCAGGAGTCCTGGCCCCCAGACCCACCTGGGTCTAACCCACCAGACCCCACTTCCCGCCCAGAGCCAGGGACAGAACCCAGGAGTCCTGGCTCCCAGGCCCCCTGGGTCTAACCCACCAGACCCCACTCCGCTCCCAGAGCTGGGGATAGTCTGAGGACACCCTGTTCCCCAGGAGTTGCATTGGGGGAACACAGGGCCTGCTCTGGGGTGAGATGGGGAACCCCGCTAGATGATGCCGGAGGGACACAGCATGAACCCCATGCCCTGGGTGCTGCCACCCCCCCTCCCCGTGCCCATTCCCCCGCTGGCCGCGGGGTGGCGCTGTGGGACTGTGAGCTCCGGGTGCCTCATAGCAGCAGCAGGTTCAGGGGGGTTCCTAGGTTAGGGGTCAGTTGTGCTCCCTGGAGGGGAGTGGCGCGGTGAATCTGAACCCCTGTTCCCCCCTCCCCAGGGCGGGGTGCACGGAGCGAACACCCCCCCCCCCCCAGAGGGACACACACACATCCCCGGTCCCACCCGGAGTCTGGGGCCAGCCCCCAGCGGGTGCAGGCTGCCTCAGCGAGGGGTGGGAAGATTTCCGGGGGCATGAGGGGCAGTGGGTGCCCCAGGGCTGCACTCAGGGGCTAAGGGGGCACCCAGGGGGGCTGGGCTGCCCAGGTGGTGCCTGGGGGACCTGGGGTCTGCAGAGCTGCGGACACCCAGAGGGCTGGGGGTGGGGCGGCAGGGGCACCCCGGGGTTGGGACTGGATCCTATTTGGAGCGGGTGAGGTTTGGGCTCAGAGACGTCACGCATTGGGGGTGGGGGGTCAGTGCATGGGAACTGAAATGGGAGGAACCCCCCCCCCCAGTGCAAGGCCCCTCCCACCCCGACAGCACCGTGCCCGTGTGTGACTCAGCACAGAACCATCCCAGGTGAGTCTGGGCCTGGGCAGCCTCTGGGCGTCGCTGGGGCCCGGGGACTGCCAGTTACAGCACGAAGGTGTGTGTCACAGAGTGTCGAGAGACCCTGGCCGGATCGGGGCCCGTCGCGCCGTCAGTGCACAGACCCCGAGCGAGATCAGGGGCCCATCATGCTGGGAAGTGCCCAGAACCCCCAGAGTGAGATTAGCACCCCATGACGCCTGGCGCTGCTCAGCCCCCATGACTGAGATCAGGGCCCCGTGGTGCCGGGCGCTGCACAGACCCCCCAGACTGAGATCAAGGCCCCGTGGTGCCGGGCGCTGCACAGACCCCCCAGACTGAGATCAGGGCCCCGTGGTGCCGGGCGTTGCGCTGACCCCCCAGACTGAGATCAGGGCCCCGTGGTGCCGGGCGCTGCCCAGCCCCCCCAGACTGAGATCAGGGCCCCGTCGCGCCGGGAAGTGCCCAGAAACCCCAGACTGAGATCAGGGCCCCGTGGTGCCGGGTGCTGCCCAGCCCCTGATGGAGATCTGGCTCCCCGTTGTGCTGGGTGTTGCACTGACCCCGGCTAAGGTCAGGCCCCATCACTCGGTCACTGCACAGACATCGCCCCCCCATTGTACGGGTGCTGCACAGACCCAGACTGGGCGAGTGTCTCTGTGAGTGTGGCCCCACGTGCTGACACACCTGTGCTGAGTGTGACACTCTGCTGGTCCCATCTGTGCGTGTTTGCACTGGTGCCAGTGCCTGCACCAGCCACAGCGTGCGGGGTCCCCTGGGGGATCCCCGAGCCCCGGGACTGAACATAAGAATGGTCAGACTGGGTCAGACCAAAGGTCCATCTAGCCCAGTGTCCTGTCTGCCCACAGTGGCCAATGCTAGGTGCCCCAGAGGGAATGAACAGAACAGGTAACATCAAGTGATCCATCCCCTGTCGCCCATTCCCAGCTCCTGGCAAACAGAGGCTACGGACCCCATCCCTGCCCAGCCTGGCTAACAGCCATTGATGGACCGATCCTCCAGGAACTGATCTAGTTCTTTTTTGAAGCCTGTTCTAGTCTTGGCCTTCACAACATCCTCTGGCAAGGAGTTCCACAGGTTGACGGTGTGTTGTATGAAGAAATACTTCCTTGTGTTTGTTTTAAACCTGCTGCCTAGTAATTTCATTGGCAAATAAATAAAGAAATAAATAAACCGAGGAGTCCTTGTGGCACCTTAGAGACGAACAAATTTATTTGGGCATAAGCTGTCGTGGGCTACAGCCCACTTCTTCAGATGCATAGGGTGGAAAATACAGTAGGAAGATAGATACACACAGAGAACATGAACAAATGGGTGTTGCCATAGTCTCGTTACAGTTGGTTTGGCAACACCCATTTGTTCATGTTCTCTGTGTGTATATCTCTTCCTACTGTATTTTCACTCCATGCATCCGATGAAGTGGGTTTTAGCCCACGACAGCTTATGCCCAAATAAATGTGTTAGTCTCTAAGTGCTGGTCCACACTAGGGGCGGGGATCGAAATAAGATACGCGACTTCAGCTACGAGAATAGCGTAGCTGAAGTCGAAGTATCTTATTTCGAATTACCCGGCACTTACCTCGCGTCCTCGCAGTGCGGGATCGACGTCCGCGGCTCCCCCATCGACTCCGCTACCTCCGCTCGCCCTGCTGGAGTTCCGGAGTCGATGGGAGCGCGTTCGGGGATCAATCTATCGCGTCCAGACGAGACGCGATACATCGATCCCCGCTATAGCGATCCCCGCTATATCGATCCGGGCGGGTAGTCTGGACGTAGCCTAAGGTGCCACAAGGACTCCTCGTTGTTTTTTGCTGATACAGACTAACACGACGACCCCTCTGAAACCTAATTTCATTGGGTGACCCCTAGTTCTTGTGCTATACGACGGAGTAAACAACACTTCCGTATCTACTTTCTCCCCACCAGTCATGATTTTATAGACCTCGATCATATTCCCTGCTTAGGTGTCTCTTTTCCAAGCTGAACAGTCCCAGTTTTATTAATCTCTCCTCACAGGAAGTCGTTCCACACCCTTAATCCGTTTTCTTGCCCTTTTCTGAACCTTTCCCAATTCCAATAGATCTTTTTTGAGATGGGGCGACCACATCTGCCCGGCTCCCAGCTGCCCCTGCCCTAGAGCGGGACCCACAGGTGCGGGACGCAAACAGCTGGGCAGGTGGGGGGAGCCCGGCCCGAGTTCGCCCAGCCCCCGGAGAGGGGGGAGGGACCGGAGCTGGCTAATCCCCACCCCGCCCGGCCCGAGTCTCAGTCAGAGAGTCCCGGCAGCTGGCACAGCTGCTCCAGAGAACCCAGGCGTCCGGCCGGGCCCCTGCACTCGGCTCTCTGCAAAGCCAGGGCAGGCAGCGACCCCCTGGGGAGAGGCAGGGCCATGGGGCGTCGGCTCGGGAGCTGGGACCCCCCCGCATGGGGCGGCCCCTGGAAAGGGCTGCTGCTGGCAGGTGAGAGCAGGGCACGGGGGGCAGCTTTGGGGCAGAGGGTGGGGGACGGGGGTCACCCCCTTGGGGGTGTTAGTCCCAGGATGGGGTCCCCTGCGGCCCCCCAGGGAGCCTGCATCCACCCCCCAGGGTTATCCCGTCTGCCGGACAGCTGGGGCAGGGGGGGGGAGAGTGTGAATTGTTCTTTGGTGTCTGGTCGGATCCCGGCCTCAGCGACACCAACCACCCGCCTGTACCCTGCCTCCTGCCTGCCTGTGTGTCTGTCCGTGTACCCCCCCCCCACACACACATCTATCCCCCCTGGTGTCAGTGGGGAGATATTGTGTCCCATGGAGCAGCTCCGATTTACACCCGCCGGGCTCTGGCCCTGGGCGTTTTCTCACCAGCCTGCCCTGCCCGTAGCTGCGTCCCAGGGGGCTCCCCCCGCCCCCCCATCCCCTCCCTTTCCTGTCCCAGTGGGATGGGGGCGCCGCCGGCCCCCACGTACCCCGCGCTCTAACCCCACCCTGACCTGGGGGTGTCAGAGCCGGGGGAGGTCACAGGTTTGACTCTCAGCGGCTTTGGGGACACCCCCGTCTCCATGGAGCCGTCGGCAGCTCCTGCCCCCCACCCCGCCCGATCCGCACCCCGCCCTCTGCTCTGCGACTGGGGAGCGACAGCTGGAGCCCGGGGCAGGTTCCCCCCGTCGGGGGTTGGGTCTGGGAGGCCGGGCAGGGACCGGCCCAGGCTCTGCCCCGTGCCCCGCGTTCTCTGGCCGGGTGTAGCCGGGGGCTGGTCCCCCCTGGCCGGGCGCTCGCTGGTCGCGTCCCCCCCAGGTCCCGACTGACCCACCGCGCCCCGGCCCCTCGCTGCCCAACTGAGACTCTTCTTCCCCCGCAGCCTCCGTCCTGGGCTCCTGCCTCCAGCCGGCGCCGGCCCAGACCCCAGTGACCATCGTCCTCACCCCACTGAACCCCGAGGTGGGCGGGGGCGTCAGCCTGGCCCCCCAGAATCCGCCACAGGACTTCGTGACCTGCAGCTGGTACCGATCAGCGGCCGCTAATGAACCCAGCCGGATCCTCACCTACTACCCACCTCCTGCCCCCGATCAGATCCCCGGCCCGGCCCACACGGGGCGAGAGACAGCGGGGCCGGGCTGCGCCCTGAATATCGCGCGGTTAACGCTCAGCGACACCGGGAACTACACGGTGCAGATACAGAGCCGTAGCACGACTAGCCCTGTTGTCACTATCACGGTGCATCTGCGCGTCTCTGGTAAGTGTCACCCCCGGGAGCTGCGCTGATCCCAGCCGTGTCCCCCCGCCCCAGCGATGGGGCTCTGGGTGTCTCCCCCAGGGATGAGCCCGGCTGGGACATGGGGGGAACCCGCCCCCAAACACAGACACCGTGGGGTAGCCTGAGACTCCCTGCCCCCTCCTTCTCCTGGGAGATGGTGCCCCCCAGAAATGTGGGTCCCTGGGTCCCCCCCATCCTGCCATTACCCCCCTGGCTCCGGCTCTCCCTGGCAGTGTGGGATTGAGCCTGACTGGGCATAGGGGGATCCCTGGGCTTCCCAGCACCCACCAGAGCCTGCCGCTCCCACCACTGCCCGCTCAGGGTCTGGGGTGAAATGGATTTGCTGGGTCTCAGCTCGGTTCCTGGCCCCTGAGTGGGATCGAGCTCCTCACTGGCAGCCGCAGCAAAGGGGCCAAGGGCTGGGCCAGAGACTCTGAGACCCCTGGGGTTTGGGGCACACACTGGTGAGGGGGGCTGTGTGTTGTTGGGGGAGCTCTCCCTCATGCCGCCTGCATCGACCCTGCTCTGGGCACGGAGGAGTCAGGATCCGGGGGCCCAGTCCCCCCAGCCTCTCTGGTGCCTCCAGGGTCTCTGGTGCCCCCAGCCTGTCCTGGTGTCTGCAGTGTCCCCCTGCCTGTCCCAGCCTCTCCAGCTCCCCCATCCCATCCTGGTATCCCAGTGCCCTCCCACCCCACTGCCTGCTGCCCACCACAGCCTCTCCGGGCCCCCCTAGTGTCTCCCCCCATCCCTGTATCTCTGCCTTGCTAGCCCGAGTCAGCGTCTCCATGGCAGAGCTGGGTCGTGCTGCCCCGGGGAGCTGGCACTGGCGGCTCTGCCCGGGGAAGGACGGGCTGCAGGCGGGGGGGTGGGGGTGGGGACAGGCACCATCACAACTCCCTGTTCATGGAGCTCTGGGACGTGGCCCCCCGCGCTGGGGGGAGGGAAACGGCTGGTGCTGGGGGGCAGTGGAGGGGGGTTGCTCCAGGGCATGGGAGCAGGGTCCATGCTGGGTGTGGGGAGGGGGTGTCCCATGCTGGGGTGGGGGGGGAGTCCGGGTTGGGGAAGGGTGTCTGTGCTGGGGGTTCGGAGGCACATCTGTGCCAGGAAGTGCCAGGGCCCCTCTCCCTGTGTGTGATCGGTGCTGCTGTGACACCCGCTCTTGAGCGCTGGGGTATTTGGGGGGCAGATTCACCCCTTCTCCCTCTGGCGCCGTTGGGAGCTGGGCCTGTCCGGCACCCTCCCCCAGCCCCATCCATGTGTCCTCACCTGGGGCCAGATCGGGCCACTGGGGCTCGAGATCAAGGTTCTGTATTCGGCTGGTGGTTCCCGCCCCAGACTCTGGGCCCCCCAAACCCCCTGCATCCCCAGGTGTCTATGGGCTTCTCTCCCCTCTCTCTAGCACACCCTGCTCCCCTGCCACTGGTGTCCATCTTGCAGTGTGATCAGTGCAAAGATCTTCGCACACCTTAGTGCAAACCCCGCCCCCTGACTCGCACCGTGTGATCCTCGGCCTCAGTTCCCCTCCCTCTTTGCGGGGAGGAGCACGCTCACTGGACCTGATCCTGGTCCCACTTGCCCCATGCCAGCGCTGCTGCCCAGTCCCCAGTGAGAGTGCGGGTGGGATCGGGAGATTGACGGGGGCTGTGGGACAGGGATCTGGGGGTGCAGGAGCCCGTTTCCCTCCCCGGTGTCCCCATAGAGCCAGTGCCCGTCGCTGTTGGGAAGCCAGGAGCTGTGGTCACCTTGTGCCTCAGTTTCCAGGGGTGCGTGGGGCCTGTTTGTGTTTTCCACCCCCCCACACACACGGTAACTGGGGGCAGAGGGAGCCCTGCTGCTGTGGATGATGGGGGACCCCTGGGAGCTCTGGGGGTGTCTGCCAGGCCGCCCCGTCCCTGGTTAATCACCCTGGGGCCCGTTCCCAGCGGCTCCTTGCCCAGGGCAGTGGCCGCAGAAGGAAGATATGTCTGCGCAGTCGGCCCATCTGCCTTCAGAGGGGGGCAGGGGGGTGAAGGCTCTTGCGTGTCCCTGTGTGAGGGCGGCTGGACTCCTCGTGCCAGGTGCTGGAGGGGGGAGAGCTCTGCCCCCCCCAAGCCCGCTGTCCTGTCCACCCCTTCTGCCTGCAGAGGAGCTGGTGCTGCCCGAGGTGGGGTGCGCAGCCCCTGCCCGGCGGAGTTCTCTGACACCGTAGCTCTCGTCTGCGTGACCTCCCCTGGCACCGGCACCATCCGCTGGCTGAGGGCCGGGCAGCCCCCTGGCCGGGTGAGTGCCTGGTGCTGGTCCCAGATAGCCGCACCCTCAGCCTGGCCAGCGTCACTGCAGTGACACCGGGGGTAGTGCGAAGCCTCCAGCTGGGTCAGCACCAGCGACCTCACCTCCATCGACTCGCTCTGAGAGTATCCCCAGCTGCGCCTCAGCCTCCGGCTCCCCCGGCTCTGTCGGGCCCCTCACCGGGGCATCTGGGCTCCGGCCTCCTCTGGCCTGGTCTGCTTTCCCCTGGGTAACCCCGGAGATCTCTGTGCACCGCCTCCCTGGCGGGGAACCTTGCTGCTCTCTGTGCCCATCGACTGCCCCCTGGGCCTGCTGCCCCGTGGGACTCAGCAGAGAACCTGGAGTTTCATCTTCCTGTGGCTGTGGGGCCCGGACTCCTGGGTTCAGTTCCCAGCTCTGCCGCTGACTCTCTGGGTGCCCTTGGGAGTGATCACCAGGAGTGATCCTGCCTTTGGCCGCTTAGACTGGGAGCCCTTCCGGGCAGGGGCCGTCTCGCTGTGTGTGTGCAGCGCCCGGCCCAATGGGGCCCTGGTCCGGGTCGGGGTCTGGGCAGCGCCCAGCGTGACGGGGGGCCTGATCTCGGTGGGGGTCTGGGCAGCGCCCGGCACGACGGGGCCCTGGTCGGGGTCCGAGCAGCGCCCGGAACAATCAGCCGCTGCGTGTTACCATAATCCACATAACAGGTCAACCTGCTAAAACACAATGGACCAAATCCATCCCTGGTGTAGGGTCTCTCGACCCCTGGCTCTCGCGCTCTGCCCCAGGGCAGTTCTCCAGCACAGGCCACGCAGCCCTGCCAGCCCCACAACTGAAGCACATCTGGCTGGAGGCTGACAGCCCCTGCCTGCCCCCAGAGCCACCCAGCCTGACCCCCTGTCCCATAGCACGGACACCCTGCAGCACGGCCGGGGCTGGGAAGCTGCAAACACCTGTTTTTCTCGGGAGCGGGTGGCTGGATGCAGGGAGGGAGTGTGGGGGGCCCCCCCGACGGGCAGAGTCTGGGGTGGGAACCCCGGGCGGGGTCTGATGGGAATTGCTGGGAGAGCAGCAGAGGGGTGGGGTCCTTCCCCCGCAGCGGAGACGTGCCAGGCAGCGCTGGCTGTTCCCTGCCCTCGGCCTCCTGCCCCCATTCACCTGGCAGGGGCGCTTGGCTGACGGCACAGGGGGGAAGGGCGGCTGGTGAGGTCACTCTCAGCGTGTCACCCTGGGGTGGTGGTGGCTGGGTCCTTGGTGCCTGGCTAGACCCACCCTGGGACCCAGAGTGAGATACTCTATGGGGGGTGGCACTGCTGCCCCACAGCGTCTCCAAGCCCCCCCCCCGGGAACTTTCTCCTCCATGTGCCCCCTCCCTGGTCATCAGGGAGCCGGGAGCCCCTCCCTTTGTGAGCCCTGGTCCCGCCTCCCCACAAGTCGGGGTCTGGAGGGTTGTAGGAAAGTCCCCTGATAAGCAGGCAGAGGCGGTTAATGGGTAACTTGCTGGGGGAAGCAGGAGCTCAGAGCCCGGAGAATCCCTGCACCCAGCAGTGAAGCTGGTGGCTCTGTTGTCCTGGGCAGCGGGGCAGGGCGTGGGTGGCCGATAACCACCTAGAACAGCTCCTGCCGCGTCCTTTGCCCCCCGTGTGCCTGTCACCCCCGAACCCACCTGCTACTCCCCCTCCCTTTGTGCGCCTTGTCAGTAACCTTCGGCCAGCGCCAGCTGATTCGGTGACGGGAAGGGGAAGGCACCGTCAGAGTCGCTGTAAACGGTTAATAATTAACAGACTTGGTGCGTTTGAGGCCAGCAGGGGCCATTCGAACAACTAGTCCGGCTTCCTGCACAGCGCAGGCCAGAGAATCCCCCGTTAGCGCAGTATGGAGCCCAGACACTCGTGTTGGCTGAACAGGCCCCAGCCTGGATTCGAGATGGAGGATCCACTCCTGCCCTCGGGCATTCGTCCCAGCGGCGAGTCACCCTGCCTGGTACAAGCCTGGGCCTTTGTCTAACTGGGACGTGTCTGCCTGGAACTTCCAGCCGTTCCCTCTCGCTCGGCCTGGGAGCGCCCCCACGCCTGGTGTTATCTCCCCGCGGAGGGGCTGATGCGCTGGTATCAGACAGACGCACCCCAGGGCTCCGACAAGCTGAACAGATCCAGCTCTGCCAGTCGCTGCTCCAAGGCATTTCCTCCCGCCCTGGAATCGCTTCTGTGGCTCTTCTCTGCCCCTGGTTTAGTGACCAGGGATCAGTCGTCACAGAGTCCAGCAGCTCAGCAGGGGGCTTATAACCACCTGTACCCGCCTCTAGAGACGGGCTTCAAACCGTCCCTCGCACGGGCCTGACAGGAACTTGAGCCAGCTCACGGGTCAGGCCCGTGTTAGCCCTCGATCGAGGGGTCTCCCTATAGAGCGGGAGCTGGGGTCCTGGGAGCCCATTCCCGGCCGTGTTCCTTCGGGGGCTGCTAGAACTCGGGTTTGCTGGGTCTAGGCCCAGCCCCGTGCGCCGGAAACGCCGACTCCTTTGGAAAACCGAGCGCCACGTCTCCCGGGAGCCGGGGCTGCCGGGGGGGCCGGATGTGGGGACACTGGGAGTAACGCCACCGGGACGCTGGGCCCGGCTCTGGGGGTGTATCTGATGGGTGACGGGGTTCAGCCTGGAGCCAGCTACTGGCTCCCGTGTCCCATCAGCAGCTCCAAGGAGAGTCTAGGCCCAGTCGAGCCCCTCGAGGGTTTTGTCCTGTGCGTTAGCAGGGCAGGGGGTGGCTGAGCTGGTCCCACAGCGCGTCAGTTCCCAGCAGGGCCCTTTGCTCCCCAGCCCCTGTGTGTGTGGGGGGGGGGTTAGACCCGAGTGGCTGCAGCACGGCCCAGTCTGGTCCCAGCAGCGCCTGGGTGGGAGACTTTGCATTGGTTGCCGCAGCCCCCCGGGGGGGGGGTCTGGAGGACGCTGTCCCTTGGATTTGTCATCTGGGGTGGGGTCGTGTGTGGAGTCCCCTGACTGGGTCCCTGCGGTGCTGGGTGCGGCACAGAGACCCCGTCCCTGCCCCGATTGCTGCCGGTCTCGCCCAGCGGGGCTGACGTGCACAGGGGCACCGTGTGTGTGTGAGCCCCAGTCACGGCTCTCCTGCAGGTCGAAATAACGGGGCTCTCCTGACACAGCCGCAGCGGGCAGCGTCCTGGGATCGGTGCCACCTCTGGGAGCTGAGATCCCCTTGACTCCTCTCCTAGTCTGAGGCGCTGCCAGGGAGGCCGGGTCCCTGTGCCCCGGGGCAGCCCTGTGCATTGGCGCCAGCTCTGGGTATTTGGCACCGGGTGCTGGGGGTCTCCGTGCCCTGTGGAGGTGTGTGACCGTCCTGTGTTTGCTCCATTTGGGCCTGACCCCTGTGATCAGCCCCGATCAGCAGCTCTACGCTGCAGGCTCTAACCTGAGCCTGTCCTGGGTCACAGACACTAACCTGTCCGTGGGGTGCACGTGGCGTCATGGTGGGAGGCAGACCCAGGAAGAGGGGCCGTCGTCCGAGCTCCTGATCCTCGGTCTCTCTGTGAACCACTCGGAGCCGACAGCGTCCTCACGCCCACTACTACAGCGCCGACCTGGAGATCGCGGGCTGGGTGAGCAGCCGGGCACCACGCCCCACACCTGCCTCTGTCTTGGGCACGTGGGGCGCAGGGGCTCTGTCAGTCTGGCCAGCCGGCGCTCAGCTGCCCTGGGTCTGTCCTGTCTCCAGCCAGGCTCCCTGTCTGCATGGGACGTCCCCCGTCACTCCCTGCCCTGACCCCATGGGTCAGCATCGTTCCCACGCNGCTGTCAGTCTGGCCAGCCGGCGCTCAGCTGCCCTGGGTCCGTCCTGTCTCCAGCCAGGCTCCCGTCTGCATGGGACGTCCCCCGTCACTCCCTGCCCTGACCCCATGGGTCAGCATCGTTCCCACGCGCTGGGAGCTCCCTGTCCCTGCAGCCAGGGCCCTGGGGCTGGCCTGGATCCACCCCTCAGGCTCTGTTCTCCGGGGGACGCTCCCGTCTGTCTCCAGTCTGGATCCAACGCTGCTCTGTCACCATCTACCAGCCCTGCTGCCCTTTCAGCAGCCGGGTCCGGGGCTCCAGTCTGAGAGTCGGTCCCGTGTCGCTGGCCCCGTCTCTCTGGAAGCTGGATCCGAAGCCGGACTGTTGCCCGTTGATGAATGACCCCGTCGCTCTGCACTGCAGAGCCTGCGCCTTGGCCCCCAACACCCCGTCTGCCATCAGCCGGGTCTGTGCGGCTCTGTCCTGTCCCCTCGGGGACGTCCTCTCCCTCACTCCCTGCGCCGATCTCGCCCATCCGCGCAGGGTGTGCCGGCTCTCCCCAGCGCCTGCTCTTCCCTCCTGGGCAGGCCTGGTTTAACCCCAGAGCGTCCGTGCTTCGCCAGAGCTGCATCAGCCGGTCACTCGTTCCACCAGCCGCTCCCATCAGCGCCTCGTGCGCCCGCTCTCGCCGGCTCTGCACCCAGCGCCTGCTCTCTTGGTGCCTGGGCAGTTCCAGTTTCGCCCCTGTGGGCTCTATTCTCCGTGGGCTGTTCCCACGTGTCCTGCACCTGGATCGTCCATCGCTCCGGATTCCTTTCCCCAGCACAGCCCGTGCTGCTGTCTGTGCCGAGCGCCTGGTCGCTCATGGCCTGTCCTGCCTCCCCTCGGCTCCCCGTCTTTGCCTTGAACGGGGATCAGACATCAGCCGGGTGCGCGTCTCTCACCCACCCTCTGCCCTCAGTGCAGCCTGTGCTCCCTGCTCTGTCTCTGCCCCACGTCCTGTCCGTCAGGCTCTGGGTCCATTCCGGTTTCACCCCACAGCCCCTGTGTGATGGGTTGGATCACAGAAACCCCCTTTGGGACTGTCACCTGATGTGCCTAGACTACCTCTGAGCCTGTTTTCCCTGCCAGCTCGGGACTTCAGTGCCCTGCCTGGTTGTGCCAGACACGCTTGCCTGCTACAAACACAGACCCAGGTCTGAACCACGTCCCCCACAAGCTGCAGGCTTAACCAAAAACAGCTTAAGTGTTCCTGTCTCCAGCACCCAAACACCCAGCTCCCAATGGGGTCCAAACCCCAAATAAATCCGTTTTACCCTGTATAAAACTTATACAAGGTAAACACATACATTGTTCGCCCTCTATAACACTGATAGAGAGATATGCACAGCTGTTTGCCCCCCCAGGTATTAATACATACTCTGGGTTAATTAATAAGTAAAAAGTGATTTTATTAAATACAGAAAGTAGGATTTAAGTGGTTCCAAGTAATAGCAGAGAGAACAAAGTGAATCACCAAGCAAAATAAAATAAAACATGTAAATCTAAGCCTAATACAGTAGAAAACTGAATACGGATAAAATCTCACCCTCAGAGATGTTCCAATGAGCTTCTTTCACAGACTAGTCTCCTTCTAGTCTGGGCACAATCCTTTCCCCTGGTACAGCCCTTGTTCCAGCTCAGGTGGTAGCTAGGGGATTTCTCATGACTGCAGCCCCCTTTGTTCTGTTCCACCCCCTTATATCTCTTTTGCACAAGGCGGGAATCCTTTGTCCCTCTCTGGGTTCCCACCCCCCCTTCTCAATGGGAAAAGCACCAGGTTAAAGATGGATTCTAGTTCAGGTGACATGATCACATGTCACTGCAAGGCTGCATCACTCACTTGCCAGCACACACATATACAGGGAGACTCACAGGTAAATACAGCCATCTGCAGACAATGGCTCTGGTTAATGGGAGCCATCAAGATTCCAAACCACCATTAATGGCCCACACTTTGCATAATTACAATAGGCCCTCAGAGTTATATTTCATATTTCTAGTTTTAGATACAAGAGTGGTCCATTTATACAAATAGGATGATCACACTCAGTAGATTATAAGCTTTGTAATGATACCTTACAAGAGACCTTTTGCATGAAGCATATTCCAGTTACATCATATTCACATTTATTAGCATATTTTCATAAAATCATATGAAGTGCAACATCACACCCTGTGTCCGTGGGACGCTCCCCCTGCCCCCAGCAGGATCAGGGTCAGCCTGGCTCACTCCCCAATGGGGGACCTGTAATGATGCTGGCTTTGGTGGGACCCAACTGAGAGGGTCAGTTCAGGACAAATCGCTCAGAGCAGGGCAGTCACAGCCCCAGGCTGGAGTCTTTCCACCTCTAAGGCACCAAACCAGCCAGACAGAGAGGACGTCGGTCTCACCCCACTGGCTAACCACACGTCACACAAGCAATTCCCTCAGATACTCCAGTTTCCCAGTATCACCACCAGGGCCACTCGTTATGGGGACAGATGGTTATGAAAACCAATACCCCAGTAAAAGAAAAAAGGTTCTTCCGATCCCGAAGGACCAAGCCCCAGACCCAGGTCAATATACAAGTCAGATCTGACCCACAAATCACACTGTTGCCCATTCTTTAGAATCTAAAATCTAAAGGTTTATTCATAAAAGGAAAAAGATCTAGATGAGAGTGAGAATTGGTTAAATGGAATCAATTCCATACAGTAATGGCAAAGTTCTTGGTTCAGGCTTGTAGCAGTGATGGAATAAACTGCAGGTTCAAATCAAGTCTCTGGAACATCCCCAGCTGGGATGGGTCCTTCAGTCCTTTGTGTAGAGCTTCCGTTTGTAGCAAAGTCCCTCCAGAGGTAAGAAGCAGGTTTGAAGACAAGATGGAGATGAGGCAGCTGCCTTTTATAGTCTTTTCCAGGTGTAAGGACACCTCTTTGTTCTCACTGTGGAAAGATGCAAGATGGAGTCTGGAGTCACATGGGCAAGTCACATGTCCATGCATGACTCAGTTCTTTACAGGCGCTACCTTGAACCTTCCCAGGAAGACGTCTCATGTGGATTGGAGTCTCCCAAAGTCCATTGTCAGTTAAGTGTTTCTTGGCTGGGCCCTTAATTTGGAAATTCCTTTCTCAAGAAGCTGCCCAAATGCTTCACTGAGGCTATTTAGAATTAAACACATTGAGATACAAGGACAGAGCCAATATTCATAACTTCAATTACACAAATGATACACACACACAGACAGCATCATCATAATCAGCAAATTATAACCTTTTCATAGACACCTCACACAACAACCTTTGTACAATATTTGTTGCAAATATATAACAGTGGTTGCAACAATGATCCATACGGTCACAGGTTATGTCAGTAACGTCACAGGGCCAGGCTGGAGCTCCAGGGGGCAGGAGCATGTTACCCCATCCCGGGACATACGCCCCCCCGGCTGCTCCCCTGTGCCTCGGATAACTGCCTGCCCCTTTCTGTCCCGCAGAGGGGGTGTCTGGGGCCAATCTCCATCTCCCCCTCCGTCCCCAGCGAACCCGAGGCCATGACCCTGAGCTGTGAGGCTGGGGGCAGCCCGGTTTCCTACAGCTGGTTCAAGGATAACGAGATCGTTAAGGCTGGAGGTCGCGTCTCTCTGAGCAGCGACAACCAGACCCTGACGCTGGATCCTGGCAGCAGGAACGACTCGGGCAGTTCCACCTGCCTGGCCACCAACGCTGCCAGCTCCCAGAACGACACCGTCCGGCTGGACGTGCTCTGTAACTGAGCCCCACGGCCAAGGGTCCTTCCCCACTTCCCGGGGAGCTCCGGACGGTGGGTCAGATCGGGGGGCCATGGGGGCAGGAGATGGAGGATCTGTGAGTCGCAGACAGGCAGACGTGGGGCCGGGGGCTGTGGGAACAGAGGGCTCTAACCCCACAGGCCAACGCGGAGCAAGACCCCGCAGCCGGGAGCTGCAGTGAGTCAGAGCCAGCCTGGGTCATACGGGGCCACTTCCCCGCAGGGGAGCAGCTTGGGGGAGGGGGGATCTCCATCACTCAGGGGCTTTGGATCCGGACAGGGCGTCTCTCTCCAAACCACCCATCTCCTCCCTGGGCTGGATGAAGTGGGGGGATCCTCCCAAGCTACGCAGTGGCACAGGCTGGACAGTGTCAGGGGTGCCTGCTGGCTTTTGGATCTAGGCCCCTTGGGTGCTGAGGTCTCTGCAGCCAGAGCAGCCTGCCCCCCCCCCAGCCCCTCCCCAACGTGCGGCTCTCCTGTGTTTGCTCCAGATGGGCCCATCACCCCCTGCCAGGAGGTTTATGCTGAGGGTGCCACCTTCCAGCTGTCCTGTCAAGCCAATGCCAGTCCAGAGGCATTGTACATGTGGGGCTCCGTTGGCCTCCTCCGGCTCTGAGCTGGAGATTGGGTGAGTAGCCGGGCACCGCGCCCCACGCCCACCTCTGTCTTGGGCACACAGAGCACCAGGGGCTCCGTCGCTGTCTGTCCAGCCAGCGCCCTGACCACTCTAGATCTGTTCTGTCTCCAGCCGGGCTCCCTGTCTGCCTGGGACGTCCCCTGTCGCCTGACACTCTGTGCACCAACCCCGCGGGTCAGCACCGTTCCTGCGCCCTGGGCTCTGCCTGTCTCTGGAGCCGGGTCTGGGGTCTTCAGCTCAGTTCTGGATTCACCCCTCGGGCTCTGTTCCCCAGGGGACGCTCCCGTCTGTCTCCAGTCTGGATCAGATACTGCTCCATCACCTGTTACTGCCCGCGCCGATCCCGCTCCCCGTGCTGGGCGCTACCTGTCGCTTTCCAAGCGATGCCCGACCCATCCGATCAGCGCGTCGAGTGTCCTGCTCTGTGCCCGTCTTTCCCTCCCGGCTCCGTCCTGTCCCTGCCCCTCCGGGGCATCTGTCCCCTGTGGGACGCCCCACTGCAGCTCAGACAGCAGATCCCTGCCCACCTGGCACCTCCGGCTGGTTCCCAGCTGGGCCGGGCGTGTGGCCACGGCTCTGGCAGGGGGGTGTCGGTCCGTACCCGCTATGAGCCTATGGGCTGGCTCCAGGCCCCCAGCCGCACAGCGGATCTGTGTCCCTGCCTGAGGTCTGGGCACTGCTGGCCCCGGCGCTGTCTCCTGGGGGTGGGTAGCGGATGGGGCAGATCGGGGAGGGGGAGGCGCCGTCTCTCTGCGGTGCTGTTTCCACCTTCGCTCTGTTGATTCTCTTTGGATTTACCAGTTTCTTCCCTGTGCGCCTGCCCCCCNGTTTATGCTGAGGGTGCCACCTTCCAGCTGTCCTGTCAAGCCAATGCCAGTCCAGAGGCCTTGTACATGTGGGGCTCCGTTGGCCTCCTCTGGCTCTGAGCTCCTGGTCCCCAATCTCTCCATGAGCCAGTCTGGGACTTACACCTGTGTGGGGATAATTGTCTTTGTTGGCCACTCGAGCCACACCACCCTGGAGATTGGGTGAGTAGCCGGGCACCGTGCCCCACGCCCACCTCTGTCTTGGGCACACAGAGCACCAGGGGCTCCGTTGCTGTCTGTCCAGCCGGCGCCCCGGCCACTCCGGATCTGTTCTGTCTCCAGCCGGGCTCCCTGTCTGCCTGGGACGTCCCCTGTCGCCTGTTACTCTGTGCACCAACCCCGCGGGTCAGCACCGTTCCTGCGCCCTGGGCTCTGCCTGTCTCTGGAGCCGGGTCTGGGGTCTTCAGCTCAGTTCTGGATTCACCCCTCGGGCTCCGTTCTCCAGGGGACGCTCCCGTCTGTCTCCAGTCTGGATCAGATACTGCTCTATCACCTGTCACTGCCCGCGCTGATCCCACTCCCCACGCTGGGCGCTACCTGTCGCTTTCCAAGCGATGCCCAACCCGTCCGATCAGCGCGTCGAGTGTCCTGCTCTGTGCCCGTCTCTCCCTCCCGGCTCCGTCCTGTCTCTGCCGATCTGTTCCCTGTGGGACGCCCCACTGCAGCTCAGACAGCAGATTCCTGCCCACCTGGCGCCTCCGGCTGGTTCCCAGCTGGGCCGGGCGTGTGGCCACGGGTCTGGCGGGGGGTGTCGGTCTGTACCCGCTATCAGCCTATGGGCTGGCTCCAGGCCCCCAGCCGCACACCGGGTCTGTGTCCCCGCCTGAGATCTGGGCGCTGCTGGTCCCGGCGCTGTCTCCTGGCGGTGGGTAGCGGATGGGGCAGATCGGGGAGGGGGAGGCGCCGTCTCTCTGCGGGTCTGTTTCCGCCTTCGCTCTGTTGATTCTCTTTGGATTTACCAGTTTCTTCCCTGTGCGCCTGCCCCCCACGGGCCCCTCGGTGCCCCCAAGGGGTGCTGGAGAGTGAATTAGCCAGCGGGCAGGACAGGGAGCTTGGCGGGGGACAGGGGGATGGGGCTGCCCTGATAGAACAGGCTGGAGGGGACAATCCCACCCCTGGTGTGAGGGGGATATAGACTGGAGGGGTTTCCTTGGCCCTGCCCCTGGAGTCCGGACGCCCCCTCCCCAGTCGGAGTCTCGTGGGGAGAACTCAGGGGGCCTGGGGCTGTGAGGCCCTTGATGAGCTATGGGGCTGGGTAGGAATGGGGGGCAGCGCTGGACTGGGGGATGCCCCCCTCACCCCCCTCACCCCACTGGGTCACCCTGAGCTCCCTGGGGTCAGTAAGAGGCTCTGGCTGACTGCCCATGATGCACCAGCGAGGTCACCCCCGGCCTGGGTCTGGGATGGGCAGCTCCGTCTGGGTAGGAGCGGACGGCAAGGACCCGGCACAGGGCTGTGCCCATGGGGCAATGGCAGCAGCACCAAGTGCCCTGTGGGGTCACAACCCTCCTGTTGGGCCCAAACTGTCACGGGATCGGCTTGAAAACCCTGCTGTCGGGCCGGAGCGTCGCTGCCCCTTCGAACCACAGCCGAGAGTCTCCCAAAAATCACGGGGCTCCAGGAGCCAGAGCATCAGGGAGGCACCAATAACTGAGTCTCGACGCCGGGGAAAGGGACCCTCTGCCGGGCCCCAGAAGGCGACCGCCCGTCTCTGCAGCTCTGAGGTGCAAAGGGCGAAGGACCCTTCCCACGGCACCGCAGGACCCTTCCCACACTGCTATGGGACGACTACACCGGGACCTTCCCCACAATCCCACAGAACGGTGGTGCTGGACCCTGATGCTATGCGGATGGAGGGGCAGGGACACACAGTAACGCTCTCTCTGCTCCCTGCACAGAAATGCTGCCCACGCCCACGGTGACGCCCGGACAAACCCTGGTGCTGGAGAACGGGAATCTCACCCTCACGTGTAACAGCTCCCCCAGCGCCGACACCGTGCTCTGGTTCCGGGACGGGGTGTCCCTCGCACCCAGTGACCGGCTGGGGCTGTCCCCTGACAACCGGACCCTCACGGTGCTGGGTGTCACCCGGGGCGACGCCGGCGCCTACCAGTGCGAGGTCAGGAACCCCGTCAGCACCAACCGCAGCGAGCCCAGCAATATCACGGTGGCCTGTGAGTAACTGCAGCTCTGATCCCTGGCCGTGCTGTGCCTGGCTCTCACCCAACTATGGCGATGCAGCTGCCCATGGAGTTGGGCGTGTGGCTGTTTATACGGGGATCCCTTTCTGGTGCCGACCTTTCCCCTGACCTCCTCCCTCTCTGTGCAGATGGGCCGGACTCCACCAGGATAGAGCCACCAGAACTCCTCCCCCAGCCCTTGGGGTCCCTTGTGAGCCTGACGTGCGTCTCTGAGTCTGTCCCAGCCCCGCACTATCGCTGGGTTCTCAATAGCACTGAATTAAAGGAGACCGGGAGCAGCTTGATCCTTAATCTGACGAGCTTGGATCAGCAGGGCACGTACATTTGCCAGGCACAGAACCCCATCACCAACCTGACCAAGAACAGCAGCACCCTGGTAATCCAGGTGCAGGGTGAGTAGCCGGGCCTGTCTCTGTCTCAGGCCCACAGAGCACCAGGGGCTCCGTCACTGTCTGTCCAGCCGGCGCCCCGGCCACTCCGGATCTGTTCTGTCTCCAGCCGGGCTCCCTGTCTGCATGGGACGTCCCCTGTTACTCTGTGCACCAACCCCGCGGGTCAGCACCGTTCCTGCGCCCTGGGCTCTGCCTGTCTCTGGAGCCGGGTCTGGGGTCTTCAGCTCAGTTCTGGATTCCCCCCTCGGGCTCTGTTCCCCAGGGGACGCTCCCGTCTGTCTCCAGTCTGGATCAGATACTGCTCCATCACCTGTTACTGCCCGCACCGATCCCACTCCCCACGCTGGGCGCTCTCGGCTAGTTCACTGTCTGTCCAGCCACATCCCCCTGCGCTCTGGTCCCAGCTCCACCCCGTGGGCTCTGTCCTGTGGGGGCTGCTCCCAGTCGTGCTGCAGCTGGGCCAGACGCTGCCTGTCGCTTTCCAAGCGATGCCCGACCCGTCCGATCAGCGCGTCGAGTGCCCGGCTCTGTGCCCGNCGCCCCGGCCACTCCGGATCTGTTCTGTCTCCAGCCGGGCTCCCTGTCTGCATGGGACGTCCCCTGTTACTCTGTGCACCAACCCCGCGGGTCAGCACCGTTCCTGCGCCCTGGGCTCTGCCTGTCTCTGGAGCCGGGTCTGGGGTCTTCAGCTCAGTTCTGGATTCACCCCTCGGGCTCTGTTCCCCAGGGGACGCTCCCGTCTGTCTCCAGTCTGGATCAGATACTGCTCCATCACCTGTTACTGCCCGCACCGATCCCACTCCCCACGCTGGGCGCTCTCGGCTAGTTCACTGTCTGTCCAGCCACATCCCCCTGCGCTCTGGTCCCAGCTCCACCCCGTGGGCTCTGTCCTGTGGGGGCTGCTCCCAGTCGTGCTGCAGCTGGGCCAGACGCTGCCTGTCGCTTTCCAAGCGATGCCCGACCCGTCCGATCAGCGCGTCGAGTGCCCGGCTCTGTGCCCGTCTCTCCCTCCCGGCTCTGTCCTGTCCCTGCCCCCTGCCCCTCCAGGGCATCTGTCCCCAGTGGGACGCCCCACTGCAGCTCAGACAGCAGATCCCTGCCCACCTGGCGCCTCCGGCTGGTTCCCAGCTGGGCTGGGCGTGTGGCCACGGCTCTGGCAGGGGGTGTCGGTCCGTACCCGCTATCAGCCTACGGGCTGGCTCCAGGCCCCCAGCCGCACACCGGGTCTGTGTCCCTGCCCGAGATCTGGGCGCTGCTGGTCCCGGCGCTGTCTCCTGGGGGTGGGTAGCGGATGGGGGGAGGGGGAGGCACCGTCTCTCTGAGCCGCTGTTTCCTCCTTCGCTCTCTTGATTCTCTCCTGGGACTTACCGGCTCCTTCCTGGTGCGCCTGCCCCCCACAACCCCCATGCTCCTCTGTGCCCCCCAGCAAGGGGTGCTGGAGAGTGAATTAGCCAGCGGGCAGGACAGGGAGCTCGCAGGGGGACAAGGGGATGGGGGGTTCTCGGA
>QXTE01000731.1:85066-105348 GCA_003942145.1 Platysternon megacephalum
GATGTGTTACATGGCCTATGTAGCAAAACCCTATTCCAGTTATATCAGACATACATTTGTGAGCCCCTTTATGGGGTTCGCTGTCACACACACCTCGTTCATTCAACCGGGCAATTGATTACAAAGTGGGGGGAAGATCTTGTTCTACTCCTGGCAAAAAGACATTTTTCTTCTATCTTACTCTATCCTTAGGGGCGATAACATTATACCAGGTTCAATGCAAAGTTTCTATATGAGGCTTTGATACAAAGTTTCATGAAAACAGAGGTCACACGTGCGTAGACCCACGACAAGGTTATATGAAGAGGCGCAATGTAAAGTCATATGAAAATTATCAGAGATTTATCTACACAGGGGTGAAAATCAGGCCTGGCCCAGCGGGTCTGCCCCCCGGCTCACCAGGAGGGGGGCAGAGAGCTCCCTCCCGGGGCAGCCCCTGTCCGGCTGAGCCCTGCGGGGGGCAGCTGCGAGTGCCCAGCTCGGCCGGGCTCGGGGCCAGACCCACCCAGGGTCCCCGCTGGGGCCGGATCGCGCCGGGGGCTCTCGCGGTCTGGCTGCTTCGCACCGACCCCCGGCCCTGCCCGGAGCCTCCAGCCTGCAGGGACGGCCTGTGCCTGGGGGGGCCCTGCCCAGGGCCGGGTTATAACACAATGGGGTGCAGGGGGCAGGGCCCAGCTGTGGGTCTGTAATCACAGGCAGACGTGCCCATGGAGGCCGCGTGCGGGGCCTTTGCTCTCGCTCTGCTCCCCCTGCGCTCCCCCCCTCCCCCGGGACGTGTGACACCTCCCAGGGTGCTGGGCTGTGAGACCCCTCGCGACCCCCCTGCCCTGTCGCTAGGAGCCTTGTCTGGCCCTGCTGGGGGTCAGATCCCGACCCCCCCCCCAGGCATCAAAACCCCCCGCTCAGCCCTGGGCACGTCAGCGATCGGCCCCCCAACCGCCCAGCAGCCCCCCAGAGCGCCCAGCCCCTGGCACTGCCCATGGGCCGAGTTCCCAGCTCCCCCGCAAGGCCCAGAACCCCCAGCTGAGCAGTGACCCCCAACCCGCCCCGCTCGGCCCCGGCACAGCCAGGCGTTACAGAGAAAACCAGGCTGAGTGTATGGACCAGAGCCCGGAGCTGGGAGAAGGAGCCGCTGGAGTTAACGGGACAATGGGTGACATGAAGAATAAACTGGGAACGCGCTTCCCAGCGCCCCGACGTCCCGAACCCGCCCCTGGCAGCTCCTGCGGGTTCAGCTCCCCCCAGCGTCCGGCTCCCCCCGGCTCCCAGCCGGCCGGGCTCCGACGCTCCCTGCAGGAGACAAACCCGCTGGCAGCTGCTCCCCTCGGGGCAGGACCCTGGGTGCCCCCCGCACCCCGCGATACCTCCCCCCAAGCCAGCATCTGTCCTCAGAAACACACACCCCCCCCCACTCCCGCACTGGGCACTTTTCCCTGCCGGCTGCTTCCCTGGGGCTGGTGCAGACACTGCTGGGGCCTGGCTCCGGGGGGAACCAGCTGCCTGGCGAGCTCGGCACCACCCAGCGCCCCCGGAGCCGGGCACAGAAAGAACGGCCCGGTGCCTCCTGTCTGCCAGGGATGGGCCTGGCGCCTCCCACTGCCCGGCAGGAACCAGCCCCTGGGACCCTGGCAGACAGGAGGCACCGGGCGGTTCTTTCTGTGCCCGGCTCCGGGGGCGGTGGGTGGTGCCGAGCTCGCCAGGCAGCGGGTTCCCCCCGGGGCCAGGCCCCAGCAGTGTCTGCACCAGCCCCAGGGAAGCAGCCGGCAGGGGAAGGTGCCCAGTGCGGGAGTGGGGGGGGGGGGGGGGGGCGGGGGGGGGGGGGGGGGGGGGGGGGGGGGGGGGGGGGGGGGGGGGGAAGCCCTGGGTGGAGACCCCTGGCCCTGATTTGGGCACCAGCCGGGCACTGGGGAGACCCGGGTCTGAGTCCCTGCAGCCCCACAGACTCCCCGTGGCACCAGGCCGGTCACTGAGCTGCCCGGGCCCCTCTGTGCAGTGGGGAGAACGGCCCAGCCCCCCACCAGGGTGGGGACGAGGCCTTGGAGGGGCCCAGATGCTGCTGTGATGGGCCCCAGGGAAGCAGCATGGACAGACGGACGGACGGACCCCCCGGGCCAGGCGGTGACTGTTCCTGCCCTTTAACGCTTCATCGACGGGACGTCCCCAGGGCAGCGGGACCCAGGCTCAGGGACGCGCCTTTCCCAGCATGCCCCGGGCCCCTCCCAGCATGCACCGGGGGGCAGGAGGGGGCGTCACTTCTTCAGCTCCTCGTACACGTCCGGNCCCCCTCTGGCTCACTCTGCCCCCCCCCCCGCTCTGGGATGTGATAATCAGCCCCGTTCTCAGCCATGGGGCTTGTTGGGGGTCAACACTTCCCCCCACTGGGTCCGAACCCCCCTCAGGGGGAGGATACAGCACAAGGGGCCGGAGCTCACCTGGTACGTGGGGCTGGGGTCAGGGGGGCTGCCGGGCTGGGCCTACAGGAGGCAGAGGCAAGAGGGTCGTTAGCACCAGACCCCAGAGACCCCCCCCCCACCCTCCAGCCGAGCTCGGGGGGGACGACCCGGGGACAGTCAATGGGACCTCGGGTTTGTGTAACCCCCCCACCCCCGCCCAAACAGGACAGGGTAAACTGGCAGGGGGCTGCAGGTCGGGACTGAGGGGCACCTGCAGAGGAGGGGGCGGGACTGGAATAGCAGGGGGCGGGGCTGAGCCCTTGTCACTCACCACTGGCCCCGCCCAGGCTGTAGGGGGCAGGTTCTCGTACACCAGGACGGGTGCCCCGTTCTCCTTGGGGGTCTCGTTCCGGCAGCGAGAGTCTGGGAGGAATCACCAGAGGTGCTGGAATTGGGGCCTTGGCTTCCAGCCCCTCCCCTCCGCTCTAACCACTAGACCCCACTCCCCTCCCAGAGCCGGGGAGAGAACCCAGGAGTCCTGGCTCCCAGCCCCCCCGCTCTAACCACCAGACCCCACTCCCCTCCCAGAGCCGGGGAGAGAACCCAGGAGTCCTGGTTCTCCAGGGGGGTGGGGGCTGTTACTCACAGAGGAAATAGACCCCGACTCCGACCAGCGCCGCCCCCACCAGTGACCCGATGACGATCCCGGCGATGGCCCCGGGAGAGAGACCTGGACGAGGGGCGTCTGGAGGAGAGACTGGGGTGGGGGGGGGGGAGAGGTTGGATCAGACGGTTCAGCCACAATCCCCCCACCTGGCTCCCTGCCGCCCAGCACCCCCTAGTGCCGCTCTGGGGCATTGGTGCCAGCACTGGGATCCCTGTGTCTGCAGCGCGTTGCTCCATCCCGGGGACTCACCCATGAGCCGCACAGTGACAGATGCCGAGGCCGTGCGGTTGGTGACGGGGTTGTGAGCCTGGCACTCGTACGTGCCATGGTGAGCTAAGATCAAGCTGCTCCCAGTCTTGTTAGTGTCGGTGCCGTTGAGAACCCAGCGATAGCTCGGGGCTGGGACGGAGTCGGCGACGCACGTCAGGTTCAGAGGGGACCCGAGGTTCAGGTTGATGGGTCCTGACGGGTCAATCCTGGCAGAGTCCGGCCCATCTGCACAGAGAGGAACAGGGTCAGGAGATGGATGGCACCAGTGAGTGGTCCCTGTTTAACCAGCACCCTGCCCCACCCCAGAGGCAGCTGCATCTCCGTGGCTGGGTGATGCCGGCAGGGCCAGGGGCAGCGCGGCCGGGGGACGGGGCTGCAGTTACTCACAGGCCACCGTCACGGTGCTGGGCTCGCTGCGGTTGGTGCTGACGGGGTTCCCGACCTCGCACTGGTAGGCGCCGGCATCGCCCTGGGTGACACCCAGCACCGTGAGGGTCCGGTTGTCAGGGGACAGCCCCAGCCGGTCACTGGGCGTGAGGTACGACCCATCCCGGAGCCAGAGTACGGTGTCGGCGCTGTGGGAGCTGTTACACGTGAGGGTGAAGGTCCCATTCTCCAGCACCTGGGTTTGGCCGGGCGTCACCGTGGGCCTGGGCAGGATTTCTGGGAACAGAGAGAGCGTCACTGGGGTGAACAGCACCATGGGACTCCTGCCCCACAGCCCTGTGGGGGATTCAGACCCAGCTGCCTGGCAGCAGTAGTGAGCTGTTACCCAGATGCAAACTTTATTGTAGGTCTACACAGCTACATGGGCAAGAGTGGGGCTCTGGGAGCCAGGACTCCTGGGTTCTCTCCCCAGCTCGGGGAGGGGAGTGGGGGCTGGTGGGTTAGAGCAGGGGGGGCTGGGAGCCAGGACTCCTGGGTTCTCTCCCCGGNCCCGGGGGTGGCACTTACCAGAGACGCGCAGATGCACCGTGGCGCGGCCAGGGCTACTCGGGCTCTGGATCTGCACCGTGTAGCTCCCGGTGTCGCTGAGCGTTAACCCCGCGATGTTCAGGGCGCAGCCCGGCCCCGCTGTCTCCCGCCCCGTGTGGGCCGGGCCGGGGCTCTGAACGGGGGGTGTTTGTGGGTAGTAGGTGAGGATCCGGCTGTTTCCATCAATGGTCGCTGATCGGTACCAGCTGCAGGTCACCAAGTCCTGTGGCGGATTCTGCGGGGCCAGGCTGACGCCCCCGCCCACCATGGGGCTCGGCGGGGTGATGGTCACTGGGGTCTGGGTCTGGGCTGGCTGGAGGCAGGAGCCCAGGACGGAGGCTGCGGGGAGGAGACCAGAGAGACTGATACTAACTGGTGCCCCTCACTCCCGACCTGCAGCCCCTCTGCTTTCATTTGCACTGTCCCCTATTACAGTCATTTGTGTCCGGGACACCTGGGTCCCCCCAACCCCCGCTCCACCCTCTCAGCTGCAGGGGACCCCTCGCCAGATGCTGCCCCGACGCCTTTTCCTGCACCGGGACCTGCCTCAACCCAGGGGAGGCGTCTCTGGGCCGGGACCCTGGAGTCCGGCCCCACAGGCAGGGCAGCCCCACGGGGCCCCTCTGGCCTCAGACTTCCCCTCCCAGCCTCGTCCGCCCACTTCCCCTTCGCTTTGGAGGAAGGAACCAGTGTGTGTGTGTGTGGGGGGGAGGGTCTTCTCCCTTCTCCCCCCACCCGCTGTGGGGTGCTTGGTCCCTGGGTCTCTGCATGGGGCTGGTTCTACCTGCTAGATCTGGGGGGAGGGATTTTGGGGGGGGGCTGGGTGTGTCCCCCCTCCCAATGCTCTGGGACAGAGACACAAACAAACAGCTGATCCCTGCTAATCCCCCCATGCAAAGCAGAAGCTGTGGGGAACAATGGGGCTTCTATGGGGTCCCCCGGGGCTTGGGGGCGCAGCCTCTGGGGAGTCTGGGATGGGACCAGCCTGGGGAAGGAAGCGTCAGAGCCCCCCTCCGGCTACCCCAGCCCTGGGGTCCCCCCACCCCAGCTCTGCCGGTGCCCCTCAGTCCCGACCCGCAGCCCCTCTACTTTCATTGTCTGTGTCCCGGACACCTGGGTCCCACGTTCTCCCCCTCTGACCTGCCAGGAGAATCCCTGTCCAAGGGCCGCCCGGTCTGTGGGGGATTCGCCCCATCGCCCGTCGCTGCTGCGGGACCCGCCGGGACCCACCGGGACACCAGAGACGCCTGGTTCCCAGCTGGGGGCAAAGGACAGAGACGGGGGAAGTGGGGGAGGGAGCGGAGCTGGCACGAAGCGCCTCCCTTGCCCGGCCCAGCGCAGGGATGGGGCAGGGGGTACGGCCCCTTTGGCACTGTGCCCCCCCTTCCCGACAGCCCTGCCTGCCCCCAGGGGGGGACTCCCCCGCCCCTCCCCCTGCTCCCACCCAGACACGGGGGGGGGACTCCCCAGACACGGGGGGGGACTCCCCCGCCCCTCCCCCTGCCCCCACCCAGACACGGGGGGGACTCCCCCTGCCCCCCCCCAGACACGGGGGGGGGGGGGGGGGAATCCGGTCCCGGCGGGGTCAGGGGCCCCAGACAGACTCTATAGCGAAGGCGTCTCCAGGCCCCCCCCCCCCCCCCCCCCCGCTGCTCCTTCGGGGGGGTCCGGCCCTGGCAGATGCGGGGGGGTCACACAGGGGAGAAATCGTCCCCGCAGGGCCCTGTACAGATCGTCTGCAGCCAGGTTCAAAGAGCAGCCGAGCAGCAGCCATTAGCTGAGGAGCAGGAAGTCGCATCCCCACATTCCAGCGAAATGACATTCACACGGTAGAGAGTCGGCGAGTAACAGACACGTCCCTCCGGGGTTGTATTTTCTCAATGGACGACCAACCTCAATCTCAATTACTGAGGGACAATCTCCACTCATGGATAGATTTTGCTTTCCACAACCAAATCTCTGCCCAGCTGTTCATGAGGGACGTACCCGGGTACTCGGATGCCAATATCTAAACTGTATTGTTAAATCTAGTCCCCTACATTTGGGTTGTTGCTGAGTCTATGCATCATGTGACTTTTAAAAGCTAACTTTGTATTTGTGGATAATCTGAGCTCTATGCCCAGATGTACTGACGCTCCTTTCCCAACCTAGGTATTTTAGCATTTTTTTAACATTAGCTTTAATCAAATTTTTAAATCTGTTCTTATCAGGCTGGTAAGGAGGAGACCCCGTCCTAATGGCACCCGCCATCACCAGAGAAAGAAACAGATCTTCAGATGGTTAAAGAAAACTTAGTTTGATGGCATCTGTCTGGCAAGGAATCACTTCTCAATAGGGTTAGGGTTACATTCTGTAGGGTTAGGGTTACCTGTAGGGTTAGGGTTACATTCTGTAGGGTTAGGGTTACCTGTAGGGTTCCAGTCTGCAAAGCGGTTAAATTGTCAGACCCAGCGTCCCAGGGGAGACTATGCCCAGTGTGATGTGTACATAACAACTGCACGTCCAGGGATTTTCCTCTGTGGAGGTACCTGTGACGAAGTGGGAATGTTCTTAATGTTTTCTCTGAATACTGGGTGGGTGCCTGTGACGCAGCAGGGAGAGGGGAGTGTTGGCCTGGGAAGGTGACAGCGGAGTTTTGCTGGGACTGTCGGCATTGGGGGTGGGAGACTGGCCTCGAGGGAGGAGACCTGAGCACGTAACATGAGAACCCAGGAGGGGGTGGGGCCAGGTGACCCCTCTGCCCGGGAAACTGGACAAAGGTGCGGGAGGAGCCGGGGGAGGCTGGGGGAGACTCTGGAGGGAGTTTCAGTTTGGAGCTGGCTGGGAAAATGGAGGGGAGCCCAGACGGGCCTCTGGCCTCCCAACGGGGCTCTGGCCTCCCTGGCCACCCAAGATGGACCTGACTGAGGGGGTCCAGTTGTCTGTACCTGCAAGACCTGTTTTGGACTGTGTTCCTGTCGTCTAATAAACCTTCTGCTTTACTGGCTGGCTGAGAGTCATGGTGGATCGCAGGAAGCCGGGGGTGCAGGGCCCGGACTCCCCCACACTCCGTGACAGCCCCATTATGAGTACACATGGTAACATCACACCCCAATTGTGGGACCCCACAACCCAAAACACCCCAGGAGACCAGAGAGTTATATTTTTTGGGCCCTTCATGATAAATCACCTGTCTGGATGACTGTTTCCCACTGACAAATTTGATATTTTTCACTGGGTTAGGATCCCTCCCTCCAATCCATACAAGACATACCGACATTGCCAGATTCCCATGAGGGCTAGTGGTACAGTTTTCTACGGGTAAATCCTTCAGGTTCTTATTTGCCTCGTTACCACCACTTGGGGGTGCAACAGTCCACGGGTTTCCTCCCTTTGCCACTTCACATGGCGGGATTTGCGTAGCGCTCACGATAGCAAGAATAGCAGCAATGGTTCATAGACTCATCGAATCTCAGGGTTGGAAGGGAGCTCAGGAGGTATCTAGTCCAACCCCCTGCTCAAAGCAGGACCAATCCCCAATGGTTGTTCTAGTCCAGGCCGGGGCATCCTTGTTTTCCCTTTGTGGATCCAGCTGTAAGATGCATCCAACAGAATTTATTTATCCCCATTTTTAACCTCCATTTTGTGCCTTTTATTTGCGTGCAATAAACCCATTTTCATTCTTTATTTTTTTGTTCCCAATAGCAGCAGGCTGGGCCCCAACTGCTCAAAGACGAGGTAAGGAACCCTCCATTTAGGAGCTGGGAATGGGTGGTGTTCTCCTGGAATGCGGGACATTGCTTGATTCCCCCCCGTGGGCAGACCGTGCTCTCCAGGCAGGTTATACCATGCACTGACCTTGCTGCTATATGTGTTAACCCTCCTTGTACAATATTCACCAAAATAACAGTAACAACAAGACAAACAACACAAAACAATCTTTGTCGCGACAGTAGCCCCATGGTGTTCTGGGTTATTTTTCCGCTGGTGCCAGCTTGCTTGTAGAGTGTCTGAAAAACAAAAGAAACAATTTCCACCCCCTGTGTGGGGACAGATTATTGCTTAAAAATACCCCTTCCTTTTACAAATCTCCCTGCTGACTGCAGGAAAAACAGAAGAATTACGTCCATACTTTCCTTGTTTCGTTTTATAGGCAGGCTTGTTTTTACCCTTAAAGGGAAAGGATGAATTATTCCACTGTTTATTTATAAAATTCATGAGGTTGTGAACCTCAGTTTCCCCTCTTGTACAACAGCCCAGGTTTGTAATGGTTTCTCTGCTGTGCCAAGCTTTACGTTTATTCACAGGTAATAGCGGAGAGGCAGTATTACCATGAGACCTTGGACATGAAATTTGCTTTTAATTACCATTTTTAGCATGCTTAAAAATCCCGCCCCCCCCCCCCAAAAAAAAACTATACACATTATACATGGTTATGGGATTACTCACTAGCATTTATCCCAAGGTTTAACACTGTGACAGTCTGATCACTCAGAGCCACCTTGAGGCTCAGTGTTTCTGACATTGCTTTTTTGTACATTTCACCCCCGCCTTGCCTTCAGCGGTGCACTGTCTGTCCACTTTTTGTTTTTTTCCTGCAGTTCTTAGCTGCTCTCAGTGCCGGCTCCAGGGTTTTTGCCGCCCCAGGCAGCCAAAAACAAAACAAAACAAAAAAGCCGCGATTGCGATCTGCGGCGGCAATTCGGTGAGAGGTCCTTCGCTCCGAGCGGGAGTGAGGGACCCTCCGCCGAATTGCCGCCGAATAGCTGGACCTGCCGCCCCTCTCCCGAGTGGCCGCCCCAAGCACCTGCTTGTTCAGCTGGTGCCTGGAGCCGGCCCTGGCTGCTATTTATTACCAAAAAAGGATCCAGAATTTCTCCCCATTTTTCCAGTTCTGGCTGCCCCAGCCAGGAACACATTCTCTGGTCCTTATTTAAAGATATTAAACTTTATAAAAAACATGGAAGTACCCAAAGGGTTAAATGCTAAATACCAAAGCCACGTCACACCAGCGGCCAGTGTCTGGGACAAGGGGCTGTCAGTTTCGCAACTTTGAATGCGAGATTTAAATGGAGTTTTAGTGGTATTGGGTTTTTTTTTTTTAATTTAAAATGCAATTTTATCTTAAACCCACAAACAGGATTTTACAAACCATGAATGCTGGATTAGGTCCTTAAAACATTACATAATTACACAAAAAGATTCCAAAAATTTCTCCTTTGCCCAACACCCCTTGCACTGCTTGTATTATTTGTATACAACGGTACCATCTCTGTAGGAAAAGGGCCCATTTCCCCTCAGAATAGCTGTAAAGGCTCCTGGGGTGGTAGCAGCCACCTGACCCCCTTGTGTAATTTGTTTCACTGCCAGGGTTCCACTTAATGTGACTGTGCCGAGTTGCACGTATATTTACATTTACATAACTGGGTTTTATTTTTAAACCACAAACTTTCTTCTTTTATAACATCACAACTCCCAGCTCTTTACTGCCCCCAAACGCTGGAGCATTAATATCTACAAAGGCGACTTGTAACTCTTCATTCACTGTCAATTATTCACTTGGACCTTTCACTCTAACCAGTGTCGGTGGAATGCAGCAGACTCTGTCCTGCTTTGTTCAAACAAACTTTTCACTAAGTATCCAAAGTACCGTCCATTAAAACTTCAGAAAACCAAAAGTGTGCGTGTGCGTGTGTGTGTGGGGTGGGGTGGGGGGTCAGAGAGAGGGGAGGAGAGAAATGGGTCCAGGGAACAAGAATTCTGCTTTAAGGCGTCTACTTGACCCTTCCGGGTCAGGTTCTTTGACTTAAGACAATTAAAATCTTCGGCGCGTTGTCAGCTGTTCTGACTGCCAGCGCACTGCCATGATTTACCCTGCGCCTTTGCTTTTCAGACTGGTAACCTCCTCCCCTAAACCTGACAGACTCTCACACAGAGCCTGCAGCCAAACAGAGCACTTGGACTCCAGGGAAGCTTCCACCCACCCCGGATGGCTGGCCAATCCAGGACCCCCCCATCTCCCCACCAGTTTATTCATAAACTTCTTAACCTGGGTTGCAGTAAAGGGCCCGTTCAACTTACTCATTGACTCCATGGGGAGACGTTGTGATCAGGCACAACTCTCCCCTGGGATCCTGTTCATGACGCCAGGTGTTAGAGAAGGAGCAGGCTGACCCAGAGACGGATTTGAGTACAGGCTTCTTTATTGCGGTACTTGTTCCACTCGACCCAATTGTCCAGTAAGCCCTGAATTAATTACAGCACACGCACACGCCTTTTATTTAAGTTAGTATGTACAGACCTACATCCGGTACAACACCCCCAAACCCTTATTAAGTAATAGAAACACCCATACAATGATTATACCCACCCCTATTGACTGATTACAGCATCACGCACATTATACACACATCTTTACCTTGAAAATACATTTTTGGCAGTAATTTGTTGCTACAAGTTCTCTTAATCAGCAGTGATCAGGGGAGGGAGGAAGGGGCCATGACCCAGGGCTCGCTTATGTAGCTGGGAAAGGAAGGGAGGGGGAGATAACACTGCTTTTACACAAAGGGTATTTTTTAGGCAACTACATTTCTTATGCAGCTGCAACGCTTATCAATTTTCAACAAGCAACAGGGAAGGAAAAAGGATGGCAACTTATTTATCAAAGGGAGAAATGCTGCTTGCATGTGCCTTTATTCCCTAATGCCATGTCAACACATCAGCAGCTTCCCAGGTCTTTACTTAACCCTAACATATCCCAACAGTAAGGGAAGCCGTAAGCACAGGCATGGGGAATTCAGCTCCCTGGGACAATACTGGGAATGGTAAAATCTGAGCTGATGGAGGTGTCATTTTGGGAGATAAGCAAGTGATTTAAGGAAAGAGAATCAGAAGTTAACTCTGCAGAGGCTGGAGGGAATTGAGCAGTTGATAGATGTGAAAATGTTTAAAAAAAAGGCAAAGTGTGATAGGAAGAGAATTCTTGGTTTCTCTGCAGCCATTCTGAAGGAAAAACAGGCCCTTTTCCAAAGAAATGTCTGTAAATAATCCAGGCAAAGAGACAATCTGATTTAAATCATTTGACTCTGGACAATTTAGTCAAATTTGCTAAAAGAACATAAGGGGTTTCTACTGGAACTTAACTGTATAAAAGAAGATGTAATCTATGTACAGCTGTGTAAAAATTATTAGAGCAGTGTAAGGGATATTAAGAAAAAAGAGTATGTATCTATCTATCTGTGTGTGTGTGTAAATATGTGAGGTTCTAAGGACCTAAATCAACACTCCTGGTTTGTAAAAGTCTTGTTTTGTAGGTTTAAGATGAATTGGTTTGGTTTTGTTTTGAAATAACACCACTAAAATCCATTTGAATCTTTCATTCAAAGTTGCAAAACTGAGAAACACTTTTTGCCAGACACAGGTAACTAGTGTTGTTTGGCTTTGGGATTTAGCATTTAACCTTTAAGGTACCTTAATGCTTTATAAGTTCAATAACTTTTTAAAGACCAAAGCCGTGGCTGCAGCAGGGCAGTCAAAACCAGGAGAATGGGAAGAGATTCTGGATTTGTTTTTTGGTAACAAAATAGCAGATAAGAGCTGTAGTAAAAGAATAAGAAATTGAAAAAGACAGTGCCCCTCTGGAGCAAGAGCAGGGTGAGGTGTATGACGAAGTGGGGGATTTTCTTGTGTTTCCTAGTTTTTCCAATGGTTTGCATGCTGAGGGGGTGGGACTCAGTTTCCCTGGGTGATACTGGTTTAACGAGGTGAGGGGAGAGGGAGTTTGTGACAGAGGACCGGAGAGGGAACTTGGGACCCCAGCGAACGGCCTGGAGAATGGACACCCCAGCGACTGGTGACCTGATGACCCAGCTCAGGAGTCGCAGCCGGTTCTGGCCAGTGGGGGGACAATGGGCTGCAGGGAGAGGACCCCAGTGACCGGACCAGCTGGTTCCAGCCAGAGGGGCCAGAGGACAGAAGAGGGGAGAGGAGGCCCCAATTTACGACCCTGTTTCCCTAGAGAGAAGACAATGGTCAGAGGGGGTTGGGGCCGGGGGGATCAGATGCCCAGCTGGGAAGCAGGGGGGCTCTGGGCTGGAGAGGGGGAGCAGGCAGAGCCCCCCTGGATGCAGGGAGACTGGGATGTGCTGGGCTGAGGGAGGCCAGGCCTGAGGCCGGAGAGTTTCCTGTGCTGGGTTCAACGCTCAATAAACCTCCTGTGTGACGCTGGCTGAGAGTCGCTCCGGGCTAGAGAACAGGGCGGGGGGGGGGGGCATCATCCCCTTTGGGGGGTGGAGGCCCCGGGGGCCCAGAGCGAGGGGACTCCCCAAGGGGGCCCACGGCAGAGACAGACGTGCTAAGGCTCAGGGAGGTGGAGGGGCCTGACCCCGGGAGAGAGGGGACCCCCGAGAAGGGCTGTCGCACTGAAGGGGGTTCCCCCCACGGACCGCACGGGGCCAAGAGTGGGCACGACCTGGGAGTCTGTGACAGGTGCACAAAGAAGCACTGTTAGGAACACTGAGCCTTAAGGTGTCTCTGAGTAATCAGACTGTCACTTTGCTAAGGGTACATGAAAACTCTGTGAGCACAAAAGAAAGAGTTACTCCTTATGTACAAATGGATATAGATACTATGATGTTCTAGAAGTTAAACCAGGGAAGGAAGGTGCATTTCCCCAGGACGTGTGCCGTGTATATTGTAGAAGGGGTAAAAGAAATGCAAACAAAACCTGCTACTCAATTAAAATCCTGCACGGGCTCCGAAAAGGGGCCAGCAGAGGCTGTGTTTTCTTTTCCAGATCGCTCTGTGTTTTGGAAGCAGGAGTTGAAAGTGGAAAGAAATCAGAACTCGGGTGGAAGTTGATTGTGTCCCTTTTAAGACAGAGCTGGGATCAGCAACCTTTGGCACATGGCCTGTCGGGGAAATCCGCTGGCGGGCCGGGCCGGTTTGTTTACCTGCCGCATCCGCAGGTTCGGCCAATCGCGGCTCCCACTGGCCGCGTTTCGCCGTTCCAGGCCAATGGGGGCTGCGGGAAGCGGTGCGGGCTGAGGGATGTGGCTGAACCCATGGACATGGCAGGTAAACAAACCGCCCGTCCCGTCAGCGGATTCCCCGACGGGCCACATGCCAAAGGTTGCCGATCCCTGAGACAGAGTCTCTGAGCTGTTGATGGCTTTGGATCCAAAAACAAGCCGGAAAGTGTCTGTGTTGATGCAAATTACCTAACTGATAGAGGAAGGAGAGAACAGCCCATTAATGGTAGCACAAAGGAGCCACAGATAAAGGACATACCTGGTCAGCAAACAAACTACCTGAAACCAAAAGGCTCAAATTATGACCCTCCATAGGAAGGTGGAAAAAGGGATCAAAACTAAGAATAAGAGAGGTAAAAAAAATATACTTTTGTGTGTGTGTGTACGCAGTGCTGAAATCTGAAGATAGGTACAAAAGGGGTCTGCATATATGCATGACACCCCTACCTTTTAATTCACCAAAACCCCAAGGATATAATTAAATTAAAAAGCCTATGCAAAGATTTCAAGAGGACATTGAACACACTGGCCTCAGAAAATTGTCTAAATAAAAGGCATGGTATAACAAGATACTTTTAATAGATTTGATGCTAATATTAAACACTGGGATAAATGTAATGTTAATAAGTACCCCTGTAACAATGTATAGTGTGTATGATTTTTGGAAAAAAACCTTTAAGGTCATATGGTAATGATGCTTCTCAGCTATTACCTGTGAATAAACTTAAAGCTTAGCACAGCAGGAAAAAAAGCATTACAAACTTGGTCTGCTGTATAAGAAGGAAAACTGAGGTACACCACCTCATGAATTTAATAACTGAAGAGTGGGATAATTTCCCCTCAACCCTTAAAAGGTGGAAGCCATTAAAATCTGGCCTGCCTATAGAACAAAAACACAGGAAAGTATGGGGGTAATTCCTCTGTTTTGCCTGCAATCAGCAGGGGTATTTGTAAAAGGAAGGGATATTTTAAGCAATAATCTGCCACCCCGAAAGGGGTAGAAACATGATCTTTTTGTCTTTCAGAAAATCAGGAAAAGCTGGTACCAGCTGAAGAGCAACCCAGAATACCATGAATCTACTGTCACGACAAAAATTGTGTTTTGTGTTTTATGTTTTGTTTTTTGTCTTGTGTTGTATTGTTGTGTATTGTGTTACAAAAAAAGAAGATACTGCATTAGGCAGAAAAGGATTAATAAGCATTTTAACTGTATTTACAGAAACCAACGTTGCAGAAGGGCGGAGGTCAAGGAATGCCAGTCTGTTAACAGGGAAACATCCTTAGGTGGTAAAGGCACATTTAAAGGCAAAATATGCATGAGACCCCAGCTTTATCTGTTGGTGGGAATGGAAGGATGGACATAAACATTTTTTAGCACAAAGTGAAATGACCAAGGGAAAAAAGCGGTACGTGAAAACATTGGTTGCTTGGGGGGGGGAGGGGGGAAATCAGCAATAATTGGCAAGTCTTAATCAAGTTCCAGTCTTGCAAGCCCAGCTGAACGCCCCTGGGTGTGGTATGCAGTCGGATGTACGGAAAGGGAGGCCATTGCAACCCCTTCCCTAGGTCAATAACGTGCCACCGCTGGTAGTTAGTACCGATGGTCAATGTTGGGATATTGAAAGTCTTTTTCCTGAGTGTCTGGCTGGAGAGTCTTGCCCGCATGCTCGGGGTTCAGCTGATCGCCATATTTGGGGTCGGGAAGGAATTTTCCTCCAGGGTAGATTGGCAGAGGCCCTGGAGGTTTTTCGCCTTCCTCTGCAGCATGGGGCAGGGGTCGCTTGCTAGAGGATTATCTGCTGCTTGAAGTCGTTAAATCAAGATTTGGGGACTTCAACAGCTGAGTCAAGGGTGAGAATTATTTCAGGAGTGGGTGGGTCAACTCTTGTGGCCTGCATCATGCGGGAGGTCAGACTAGATGATCATAATGGTCCCTTCTGATCTTAAGTTCTATGATTCTATGATTCTATGATACTGTAAGATGGGGCAGTAGAGTCAAGGCCCAGTGCAGGCAGAGCTGCCCTAACGCTGTCTCAGTGTGAACTACTGACGGTTACTGGATTCGCCTGGCAGCCAGGAGGGGTGGGCAGCCTAAAGAAGAGGCTCCCAAGGGGTGTATTGGAGACTGTTTTGGGTGGAACTGGATTAGGAGTTGGAGCACTGGATGCTACGAACATCGAGGTAATGGCAAACACACTAAGTTATGTTACAGCTGAAACATAAGACTTGGGAAAGCCCATCAGTGCAGCCTTGCCAAAATTAGGAATGGGACAATTATTTTCTAAAATACTGTCAGTGTGGGAACAGCAAGGGGGAGGATTCGTTACTGTTAGCAGGGACTATGGAATCAAGACAAGAAAATGTGCCCCTTGCATTAGCCTGTGATCAGGCCCAGGAACGGAGTCAGCAATTGGTCATTCAAATAATCCAGGAAGGCATGCCAGGAAATCTGCCTTTGGAAATAAAAAAGCTGCTGTGGGAAAATGTTACAGAAGGGGAGAGACAATTAATGGCATGGTGGAAATTGGTAAATTTACCCTAAATAAAGATCAAATAGTTCTACGGGCATGTGTAGTAACCGTGCACCCCAGTCTCACTACGGGTATCTAGCCAGTGGTACCTGTGGGAATCCAGCTAACACAAAATGTGGTTCTGATTCCACTGATCGCCAGGCCTGGGCATATAAAGGAAACCAACAATGGAAAACCATTGACATGTTTCAGTGTGTAGCCCATGAACATTTGGGATGTGTGTGTGAGGATCAAAATGTACAAGAAAGAGATGAATGTTTCTATGTTAAAGACAAAGGAACCCAAAGCGCTATGTCTGATATATTCACTGAACAAAAGTCAGCTGTTGTATATGCAGGATGGGGATGTGTTTGTGTGCGAAGTCATTGTCCAATGGTGGTAGTAGACGATAAGGAATAGTAGCTTATGATTTATTTAGTTAATAGATGTTTCTGCAACATTACAGAGATTAAAAGTTGTGAATTTGAATACTCTGTACCTGTATGGACTGTGAACTACTTAAAGTTTAGACCACAATTGTATCGCAATGTAACGGTTGTAACCTTAGGCATGAATATGACCCTGATGAGCAAATTGTGAATCCATCCGGTGTTACATTCGCATTCACAAGCTATTGCGCAGACAGGAGAACAAACACATATTGAAGCACAACACAATACTACAGTAATCACTCGTGTACTGAAAACTATTGCAGATGCCGGACATCAGTCCTGGTGGGACACACTATTAGGGTGGTCGCCTTCTGCAACGGGCATAAATATCACGGTTCACCCCGTTGTGGTGATCATTGGAATCCAATTGGCTTTATGAGTGAGCACAGCAGCTCTGGCTGGGTGAAGAGAACTGTTCGAAGACTACAGGGAGCTGGCCTGCAAAGGCAAATAAGGCCCTTGTTAATTATACCCAGGAGGCAGCCTGAGCTCAGCAGGGCCTGGAATAGTAACAGGGCTTTGGTAAAAGCCTCATTAAGGAGGGGACTGTCTGCAGCCAGATTAACAGCAGCCATTGGCTGAGAAGCAGAAAGTCGCATCCCCACATTAAACCACTGTCACATCCGGCTGGTAAGAAGGAGACCCCGTCCTAATGGCCCCCACTACCACCAGACACAGAAACAGATCTTAAGATGGTTACAGAAAACTTAGTTTAGTACATCCTGTCTGGCAAGAAACCACTTATCAACAGTTGTGGGTGTGAAATCCTCATTTCTTCATTGTTTTATCTTTATGGTCCCCACCTCCCTATTGCTTCTCTGTCTCTGTCTGGTTCTTTGATTGTTTCTGTCTGTTAGAGAATTAATGTTGCTGGGTGTAAATGAATGAAGGTGGTGGGGTAGGATTGGTTAGAGGATTTTGTTACACTGTGTTAGGATTGGTTAGGTGGGGGCGGGTGTCCTAGAGGGTAAGGTGACACCTGACCCCGGAGAAAGGGTCGCTACCTACCTGGCAGAATGACCCCCCAGAGCTACAAGAGAGAACGGGAAGGAAGAAAAGGGACCAGGAGTCCCTCGTTATTCACCCCCTCAGGCCAGCTGCCCCATGGACCAGCAGTGGGTTTGTATTTACTGCCAGGTCATGGAATAAATGTCGCTCGGGGCCGGGCCCAGCTCACGGTTGCAGGCGTCTGGTTTTCTGGTTGCCACGGGGGCTCCTTGCGCTGCCCTCCCCCAGCGCCTGCTGAGCAGCTCCCGTTGTCTGGGAACCGCGGCCAATGGGAGCTGAGGGGGCGGCGCCTGCAGGTGGGGGCAGCGCGCAGGGCCCCTGGCTGCGCTTCCACCTAGGAGCTGGAGGGAGACGCCGGCAGCTTCACAGGAGCTGCTTGAGATAAGTGGAGCCCGGAAACCTCTCCTGCACCCCAAACCCTGCTCCAGCCTTGAGCCTGCACCCCCAGCCCAAGCTCTCATACCCCCTGCACCCCAACCCCATGCCCCAACCCGGAGACCCCTCCCGCACCCTGAACCCCTCATTTCTGGCCACCGCCCAGAGCCCGCACCCCCTCCTGCACCCCAACTCTGTGCCCCAACCCAGTGCCCCCCCCACCCTGAACCCCTCATTTCTGGCCGCACGCAGATCCCGCACCTCCACTGCACCCCATCTCCAGCCTGGAGCCCTCTCCTGCACCCCAAACCCCTCATCCTCGGCCCCACCCCAGAGCCTGCACCCCCAGACGGAGCTCTCACCCCCCCCCCTGCAGCACCCGAACCCCCTGCCCCAGCCCGGTGAAGATGAGCGAGTGAGCGAGGGTGGGGGAGAGCGAGCGACAGAGGGTGTGTGTGTGTGTGTGTGTGTGTGTGTGTGTGTGTGTGTGTGTGGCTTGGGCAGGAGGCGGGACAGGGGCATTCGCTTTTCTGCAAATAAAGTTGGCAACCCGAGCCCAGCTCAGACCCCCATGGGACCCCCCTCCCCCCCGCTCCAGGACTCCCCATAGGCCAGGCCTTGGTGGGCTGCCGGTCGGCCAGTCCTGACTCCATGGCCCAGGGCTCTGAGGCCGGGCGGGACCAGGGCACAGGCCTCACGAACGTCTCCGTCTGTTCCAGCGACGCCGTCCCCGATCGGCCCCACGCGGCATCGCCCCCGAGAAGGGGCCCAGGCGGGATGGACGGGAGCTCCTGGGGGGGGGGGGGGGGAGGTGCAGGGGGAGGCGGCTGGCTGGTCACTAAGGGGTTAACTCCAGTGGGGCTGTCCTGCCCCATAAGCTGCAGCCAGGCCCAGAGGAGCTGCAGGGATGAGCCCCGCCCTGCTGACAGGAGACAAAGACCAAGCGCCTGGCTGGGGATGGCTGTGGGCAGAGCCCCTGAGCCCCAGACATGGCGGGTGGGACTGAGCTGGGTGCCCCGAGCCGTGGGTGGGGCAGACGCACGGTCCGGCGCTGAGGCCGCGTGTGGGGCCTTTGATCTCACTCTGCTCCCCACGTTCCCCCCCCTGTGCTGGGCCGTGAGACGCTTCCCGGGGTGCCGGGCTGGGAGGCCCCTCGCGACCCCCTTGTGACGTTCCCCTGCTGTTATTGGGGCCGGTGACCTGTAAGCGTGTAAGCTGCTGCTTGGATTGTGCAACCGAATGACACGAGCCAATATCTCCGGCCCCAGACACAACCCAGGAGCCGCTGTCTTGCAGTGCCCAGTGATGCCCGCTGGACGCTGCAAGGTTATATGAGTTCATCAATTTAACAAAGAAATTGATCTGTGCCAGGCTTGTTCTCCCAAGGGGAGTCTCTGACACGCTTCATACCAAACACACTGCTTCAGGTAGAATAAACAAACAGATTTATTAACTACAGAGATGGATTTTAAGTGATTATAAGTCAAAGCACAAGAAGTCAGATTTGGTCAAATTAAATAAAAGCAAAACGCATTCTAAGCTGATCTTAACACTTTCAATGCCCTTACAAACTTAGATGCTTCTCACCACAGGCTGGCTGCTTGCCCTTCAGCCAGGCTCTCCCCTTTCATCAGCGCTTCAGTCGCTTGGTGGTGATGTCTGTAGATGGAGGTGGAAGAGAGAGAGAGCATGGCAAACGTCTCTCCCTTTTATCATGTTCTTTCTACCCTCTTGGCTTCCCCCCCCCCCCCCCCCAGTCAGGTGAGCATTACCTGATCGTAGTCCCTGACTGACCAAGGGAAGGGGGGTGACTCACTTGAGAGTCCAAAGGATCCTTTGTTGCTGCCTAGGCCAGTGTCCTTTGATCCCGTGAGGCTGGGCTGGGTTTGTCCCATCCATGCCCTGATGAGGTGTGAACTGCCCTTCTGCTCCTAGAGAGTTTTTGCCTGGGCTTGTTTTAAGCCATGAGGACACATTTTCAGCCTATAACCTCACTATAACATCACATCACTGTAACAACCATGCTCAGGGCATCATGAGCCTTCCGACATGGTAAACGTTGCATTGGACACCACACAATCATAAGGATGAACATGGGGGTGCAGGGTGTTCCCCCGAGGTTCAGAGCGTCGCACCCCTGCCCCGGCATGAGGAGCCTTGTCTGGCCCTGCCAGGGGTCAGATCCCCGCCCCCCCGCCATGGGCGACAACCCCCCCCTCAGCCCTCAGCAGGTCAGCGATCGGCGCCCCCTCCCCCGCCACCAGCACCAGGTGCTGCCCATTGGCAAAGTTCCCAGCTCCACTGCCCCAAAGGTCCACGCCCCCCCAGCTGAGCAGTGACCCCCAGCCCGCGCCGCTCGGCCCCGGCACGGCCAGGCGTTACAGAGAAAACCAGGCTGAGTGTATGGACCAGAGCCCGGAGCTGGGGGAAGGAGCCGCTGGAGTTAACGGGACAATGGGTGAGATGGAGAATAAACTGGGAACGCGCTTCCCAGTGCCCCAACGTCCCGAACCCGCCCCTGGCAGCTCCTGCGGGTTCGGGACCCCCGGCTCCCCCTGGCTCCCCCCGGCCGGGCTCCGACGCTCCCTGCAGGAGACAAACCCGCTGGCAGCTGCTCCCCTCGG
>QXTE01000731.1:106358-117501 GCA_003942145.1 Platysternon megacephalum
GCTCTGGGATGTGATAATCAGCCCCGTTCCCAGCCATAGGGCTTGTTGGGGGGCAGCTCCCTCCTCCCCCCACTGGGTCCGAACACCCCTCAGGGGGGAGGATACTGCGCAAGGGGCCGGCGCTCACCTGGTACGTGGGGCTGGGGTCAGGGGGGTTCCCGGGCTGGGCCTGGAGGAGACAGAGGCAAGAGGGTCGTTAGCACCAGACCCCAGAGACCCCCCAGCCCCATAGCCAAGATCAGAGAGGGGGACCCTTGGACTATCAATGGGACCCCAGGTTTGTGTAACCCTCCCCCCTCCCACCCAAAGGGGACAGGGTAAACTGACGGGGCTGCGGGTCCAGACTGAGGGGCACCCACAGAGGAGGGGGCGGGACTGGAATAGCAGGGGGCGGGGCTGAGCCCTTGTCACTCACCACTGGCCCCGCCCAGGCTGTAGGGGGCAGGTTCTCGTACACCAGGACGGGTGCCACGTTCTCCTTGGGGGTCTCGTTCCGGCAGCGAGAGTCTGGGAGGAATCACCAGAGATGCTGGAATTGGGGTCCTGGCTCCCAGCCCCCCCTGCTCTAACCACTAAACCCCACTCCCCTCCCGGTGCCAGGATAGAACCCAGGAGTCCTGGCTCTCCAGGGGGGTGGGGGCTGTTACTCACAGAGGAAATAGGCCCCGACTCCGACCAGCGTTGCCCCCGCCAGTGACCCGATGACGATCCCGGCGACGGCCCCGGCAGAGAGAGCTGAATGGGCACCTGGGGGAGGGGCGTCTGGAGGAGAGACAGGGGGGGGGTTGGATCAGACGGTTCAGCCACAATCCCCCCACCCGGCTCCCTGCAGCCTGGGCCCCCCTAGCACCCATTGGGGGCAGCACTGACTGCCAGGGGAGAGCGCCCCCTACTGAGCCCCTGCCCCGCTCCCTGCCGCCCAGCACCCCCTAGCGCAGTGCTGGGGAATCCCTGTGTCTGCAGCGCGTTGCTCCATCCCGGGGACTCACCCGTCCCCGTCACCCGCACGGCGACAGACGCCCAGGCAGTGCGGACGGTGACGGGGTTGTGAACCCGGCACTCGTACGTGCCCAGCTGAGCCCAGGTCGTGGGGTTAAAGGTCAAGCTGCTCCCGGTCTCCTTAGTGTCGGTGTGTGACGAAGTGGGAATGTTGTTAATGTTTCCTCTGAATACTGTGTGGGTGCCTCAGTTTCCCCTATGCAGTTCTTAAGTATCTAGGTGGTGGGATAAGGGTGTATGGTTGTTGCAGAGCGAAGGGCCAGTGCACAGAAATGCCTGACACTTTGTCTCCTGGCAACGGATGGCCTGGGCCCCTCCTCTGCAAAGGTGCCAACTGAAGGTGTTGGAGCCAAAGAGGTCAGGTGACCTCCTAGCCCGGGAAAGGGCCAAAGCCCAGAGGAGGAGGGGCTGGAGGGGGTTTCAGTTTGGAGCTGGCTGGGGAAACGGAGGGGGGCTCTGGGCCCCCTGGGGCCCCAAGATGGACCTAACTGAGGGGGTCCTGTTGTCTGTACCTGCAAGACCTGTTTTAGACTGTGTTCCTGTCATCTAATAAACCTGTTTTACTACATGGCTGAGAGTCACGTCTGACTGCGAAGTGGGGGGTGCAGGACCCTCTGGCTTCCCCAGGACCGCGCCTGGGCGGACTCGCTGTGGGAAGCGCACGGAGGGGCGTATGCTGAATGCTCCAAGGAGAGACCCAGGAGGTGAAGCCGTGTGACAGTCTGCTCCGAGGGAGAGGAGGCTCCCCAAAGTCCTGACTGGCTTTGTGGGGAGCAGTTCCAGAGCATCGCCCAGGGACTCCGTGACACGGTGCCATTGAGAACCCAGCGATAGCTCGGGGCTGGGACGGAGTCGGCGACACACGTCAGGTTCAGAGGGGACCCGAGGGTCAGGCCGATGGGTCCTGGCGGGTCCATCCTGGCAGAGTCCGGCCCATCTGCACAGAGAGAGCCAGGGCCGGGAGATGGACGGCACCAGTGAGCGGTCCCCCTATAAACAGCCCTCCCCGCACCCTACCCCAGAGGCAGCCGCATCTCCGTGGCTGAACGATGCTGGCAGGAACAGGGGCAGCGCGGCCGGGGGACGGGGCTGCAGTTACTCACAGGCCAGCGTCACGGTGCTGGGCTCGCTGCGTTCGGTGCTGAAGGGGTTCCCGACCTCGCACTGGTAGGTCCCGGTGTCGCCCCAGGTGAAATTTAGCACCATGAGGGTCCGGTTGTCAGGGGACAGCTCCAGCCGCGTGTTGGGTGCGATGTATGACCCGTTCTGGAGCCAGAGCACGGTGTCGGCGTTGGGGGAAGTGTTGCACGTGAGGGTGAGGGTCCCATTCTCGGGCACCTGGGTTTGGTTCGGCGTCACCGTGGGCTTGTCAAGCTTTTCTGTGCAGGGAACAGAGAGCGTTACCGTGTGTCCCTGCCCCTCCATCCACCTGGGATCAGGGCCACCGCCCCGCGGGACTGGGGGAAGTGTCCTGTTGTCACTGCCCTGTGGTGTCGTGGGAAGGGTCCTTCGCCCCTTGCCCCTCAGAGCTGCAGAGACGGGCAGTCGCCTTCTGGGCTCGGGCAAAGGGTCTCTCTCCCCGGCGTCGAGTCTCACAGTTATTGGTGCCTCCCTGAGGCTCTGGCTCCTGGAGCCCCGTGATTTTCAGAAGACTCTCGGCTGTCGTTGCACCATTTCCCAGGCTCCGCCTGACAGCAGGATTTTCAAGCCGATCCCGTGACGGTTTGGGCCCGAATCAAGGGTCACGACCCCACAGGGTGTTTGGTGCTGCTGGCATTGCCCCGTGGGCACGGCCCTGTGCCGGTTCCTTGCTGTCCCCTCTGACCTGGACGGTGCTGCCCATCCCAGACCCAGGACGATGAGTGGGAGTGACCTCGCTGGTGCATCGTGGGCAGTGAGCCAGAACCGCTCACACTGACCCTGGGGAGATCGGGGAGACCCAGTGGGGTGAGGGGGGCAGCCCCCCAGCCTAGTGCTGCCCCACATTCCTACCCAGCCCCATAGCTCAGCAAGGGCCTCACAGCCCCAAGGCAACCTGGGTTCTCCCCACGACCCGTGAGAGTCTGATTGAGGAGGGGGCGTCCGCACTCCAGCTGCAGGGGCAAAGAAACCCCTCGTCTGTACCCTGTTCCCCAGGGGGGAGAGGCGGGATCATCCCCTCCAGTCTGTTCCCTCAGGGCAACGCCCCCATCACCCTTTCCCCCTCCGAGCTCCCTGTCCTGCTCGCTGGCTAACACGCTCTCCAGCTACCCTTCCTGGGGGGCACAGAGGGGCGCGGGGTTGTGGGGAGCAGGCAGACAAGGAAGGAGTGGGTACATTCCAGGAGAAAATCAAGAGAGCGAAGGAGGAAACAGCGGCTCAGAGAGACGGTGCCTCCCCCTCCCCCCATCCGCTACCCACCCCCAGGAGACAGCGCCGGGGCCAGCAGTGCCCAGACCTCAGGCAGGGACACAGACCCCGTGTGCGGCTGGGGGCCTGGAGGATGGAGACCCCAGCGACTGGTGACCTGACGACCCGGAGACCCAGCTCAGGAGTTGCAGCCGGTTCTGGCCAGTGGGGGGGACAATGGGCTGTGGGGAGAGGCCCCCGGTGACCGGACCAGCCGGTTCCAGACAGAGGGGCCAGAGGACAGCAGAGGGGAGAGGGGGCCCGGGTGACCCTGTTTATCTGGAGCGAAGACAATGGACAGAGGGGGGGCTTGGGGCTGGGGGTATCAGAGCCGAGGGGGGAAGCGGGGGGGCTGGGGGCTGGAGAGGGGGAGCAGGCAGAGCCCCCCTGGATGCAGGGAGACTGGGATGTGCTGGGCTGAGGGAGGCCAGGCCTGAGGCCGGAGAGTTTCCTGTGCTGGGTTCAACTCTCAATAAACCCTCCTGTGTTACGCTGGCTGGGAGTCGCTCCGGTCTAGAGATCAGGGGGGCATTATTCCCTTCGGGGGTGGAGGCCCGGGGGGTCCAGAGCGAGCTGACGTTTGAACTGACCCCCGAGGCGAACAGGAAACGATTCCGGGGTGTGCGCAAGATCCCAGGTGTCACTTACAAGCAAGTCGCCAACCCGCTGGGGGAATATCTCCGGGAGTGGGGGAAGGGCGCAGGGGCCAGTACCGCAGAGGAGGTGTATAACCTGGTGGGGGTGGAGCAGCTGTACGACATCTGCCCTCCGGACTGTAAGATGTTGCTAGTGGCCCCGAAGCCCAGGCTCTGCGCAGTGCGGGGGCACTGGCGGAGGCGTTGGTGGACAGCAGATCGGGGGCAGGAGGGAGACCCACATCGGGGACTCAGAAGGGGAGGCACCCCGAGACCTCTCCAAGGTGGGACTTAAGGGACCTGTACTGTAATTACGGTGGCCAAAAGGGGCACGAGGTGGCCCAGTGCCTGAAGATGAAGGAAATGGCGGCCAAGCAGAACCCGCGGGGTGTCAACTGGGTGGAAGCCCCCGAGAGGGGGCACCGCCGGTCCAGGGGGTGCAGTCGAGAGGGCGGTGCCAGGGGGAGGGGGAGGGCCAAGGTTATAGCCGATGCTGTACCACGGGGCGGGGGCCCTGAACTTCCCCAGGTCACTGGCTAAGTGACCCTGCTCCGTTCAGCATCGAAGGGGGGAGAGATGTGACGAAGGGGGGGGAGTTTCTTATTTTTTCCTTGGGTGTTACTGGTTTAACGAGGGGAGGGGAGAGGGAGTTTGTTGGTTACAGAGGACCGGAGAGGGAACTTGGGACCCCAGCCGATGGTGACCTGGCGACCCGGAGACCCAGCAGCCAGTTCTGGCCAGTGGGGGGACAATGGGCTGCGGGGAGAGGACCCCAGTGACCGGACCAGCCGGTTCCAGCCAGAGGGGCCAGAGGACAGAAGAGGGGAGAGGGGGCCCAGGTGACCCTGTTTCCCTGGAGAGAAGACAATGGACAGAGGCCGGGCCTGGGGCCGGGGGTATCAGATGCCCAGCTGGGAAGCAGGGGGGCTCGGGGCTGGAGAGGGGGAGCAGGCAGAGCCCCCCTGGATGCAGGGAGACTCGGATGTGCTGGGCTGAGGGAGGCCAGGCCTGAGGGTCAGAGAGTTTCCTGTGCTGGGTTCAACGCTCANGGAGAGAGAGGACCCCGAGAAGGGCTGTCGCACTGAAAGGGCCCCCCCCCACGGACCGCACGGGGCCAAGAGTGGGCACGACCTGGGAGTCCGTGACAACCGGACCAGAGCGCAGGGGGATGTGGCTGGACAGACAGTGAAATAGCCGAGAGAGCCCAGCAAGGGGAGTGGGATCGGCGCGGGCAGTGACAGGTGATGGAGCAGTATCTGATCCAGACTGGAGACAGACGGGAGCGTCCCCTGGGGAACAGAGCCCGAGGGGTGAATCCAGAACTGAGCTGAAGACCCCAGACCCGGCTCCAGAGACAGGCAGAGCCCAGGGCGCAGGAACGGTGCTGACCCGCGGGGTTGGTGCACAGAGTAACGGGCGACAGGGGACGTCCCAGGCAGACAGGGAGCCCGGCTGGAGACAGAAGAGATCCGGAGTGGCCGGGGCGCTGGCTGGACGGACAGAGACATGTGTGGGGCGCGGTGCCCGGCTATTCACCGAGCACCTCGATGTCCGCGCTAGCCGTGAGGCCGGTGACGGGGTTGTGAACCCGGCACTTGTACGTGCCCAGCTGAGCCCAGGTCATGGGGTTAATGGTCAAGCTGCTCCCGGTCTCCTGAGTGTCGGTGCCGTTGAGAACCCAGCGATAGCTCGGGGCTGGGACGGAGTCGGCGACACACGCCAGGGTCAGAGGGGACCCGAGGGTCAGGCCGATGGGTCCTGGGCGGTCTATCCTGGCGGGCTGTGGCCCATCTACACAGAAAGGGAGGGGATCAGGGGGAGGGAGAGCACCAGCAGGGCAAGGTATAAACAGGTGCCTGCCCCACCCCAGAGTCAGCTGCATCTCCGTGGCTGGGAGATGCCAGCAGGGCCAGGAGCCGCGCAGCCGGGGGACGGGGCTGCAGTTACTCACAGGCCAGCGTCACGGTGCTGGGCTCGCTGCGTTTGGTGCTGACGGGGTTCCCGACCTCGCACTGGTAGGCGCCGGCGTCGCCCCGGGTGACACCCAGCACCGTGAGGGTCTGGTTGTCAGGGGACAGCCCCAGCCGCTCACTGGGCGCGAGGGACGCCCCGTCCCGGAGCCAGAGCTGAGCCCACCAACGCCCAGGAGATGCTGACAGGCAGAGCCCCCTTCCCCCTCCCCCCCGCGATGAGCTGCCCCCGCTGGGCCTCGCTGGGCGGCTGGGTCAGGACCCACACGCGGGGCCCAGGCGTTCGCCAGCTCCCTGGGCAGGTGCCAGCCCCCGGCTCTGGCCGTCCGGCTCCTGGATGCCAGCTGGTCCCAGCGCCCCCCCCCCCCCCCCCCCCCCCCCCCCCCCCCCCCCCGCCCCGCCCCCCCCCCCCCCCCCCCCCGCCCCCCCCCCCCCCCCCGGCCCGGTGGGGGTCCCCGGAGCCCCCCCCCCCCCCCCCCCCCCCACTGCAGAGAGCCCAGGTGGGGGGGGTTGGATCTTGGGAGCCCTGGTGCAAAGGGCCCCACAGTGACATCATGAGCCCCCCACCCCCACCCCGTAGGATCCAAAACTTAGCAAAGTGGGTGTAAAAGAGCAGGTGGGTCTGACACCCCCCCCCCGTGATACAGAGGTCTTCCCAGCATGCACCAGGGCCCCTGGGGGGGGCCTCATCTCTGCAGCTGGTCATACACACCCCGCTGTGCAGCCTGCAGCTCTGGGGAAACAGGGAGGGTCAGAGACACCCTCGGGGGATCTGGGGTCACCCCCACCCTGGGGGGCCCAGACCCCCCCCATGTCCCCGACAGCCCCTCACCAGCTGGGCTCATCCCTGGGGAAGACGCCCAGAGCCCCATCGCTGGGGTGGGGATGGCGAGGGGGACGGGACGGGGGGACGGGACGGGGGGACAGGCCTGGGATCAGCGCAGGGTCGTCCTTAGGATTTATGGTGTCCTAGGCGGGATTATTAAACTGGTGCCCCTAGGCCCGACTTGCTCTTAGCAACACAAACATAAGGTGACAGTTTTGGAAAACTTGCCACATGCACTTTATTAAAAACAGTTTAACTTAATTAAGCACATTGTAACGCTGTAATGTGTAAACAACACACCGTAACGCTGTAATGTGTAAATAACACACTGTAATGCTGTGGACTAGCACTAAAGAAGTAGCGCTATAGAAAAAATTCTGATTTATTGACAGCATGATGCAAATAATATAATTGTTTTAATTTGTCAACATTTTATTCGAAATTTATATGAAGAGGTATTGAAACAAGGATTTGTTTTTAATTAAAACCAATCTTTCTGGCTTTTTTGGCTGCAAAATCAGTAATAACGTCATTGTATGACAAAGACAAAGTGATGTCTTGTTCGATTGCAAGAATAGCAAGACCAGTCAAGTGTTCCTGACTCATTGTAGAACGGAGATAGTTTTTAATGAGCTTTAGTTTTGAGAAACTCCGTTCCCCTGATGCTACTGTTACAGGAATTGTCGGTAGAATACGAGTGGTAATGTGCACATTAGGAGATGTGTCAATAAGTTTGCTGGTATGAATAAACTGTACAGTGTCCATCACCGATTTTGCATGTGGCAACATTGATGACAATGCACTCAATTCTTCGTACAGTTCAAGTCCATTTAAATCAAAACTATCTCTGTGCTTCAGGAGGCTCTCTAGGTTCTTGCACTTTGTCATTAGCTGCTCTTGTTTTCCTATTTCGTTGAATTTAGTTATGTCATACAAAAATCCAAACTGTTCATGGTATACTCATAAGGTATTAAACCTTTCATCAATGGCAGATACTGCTTTATCCATCACAACATTAAAAAATTCAACCTACATTTCTTTTCTGGATCATCTATGGGCTCATCTGCTCCTTCATATTCCGCTTGCCCTTTTTTCCTTGAAACTCGTGTCACATTCGGACATGGAAATTTTGGTTCTACAGCGAGTGCCAGTGCAAACTCTCTTGCTGTAACCTGTGCTTCTTTGAATCCATTTTCTCGGTATTTCACTAAAAAGTCTCGTGTGTTGTTTAGTAAGGTAAGTGTTGAATCAAGCTGCATCATTGGACTCTGCATTATTTTGCTTACAGTTGAGATTTTAACAAGAATGTCAGACCAGATTACGACAGAAGTTAGAAACTTGAAGCTGGATATTTCAGAGGCCAATGACCGTGCTTCACTTTTAGCTTTTGGATCTCTGGCTTCTTCCAAAATAGCAACCAGTGCTTCGTAAACTTCCTCAGATTGATATCTCAACGTTTTTGCACTTTCTACTCTGCTTTTCCAGCGTGTCTCAGATAGAGGCTTAACGGTAATACCATTGACATGCGCTTTGAATATTTGCCATCGCTGAGTGGAAGCTGAAAAGAGCACGTAAATGCATTGCAGCAAACCAAAAAAAGATATACCTTCTACAGAAGACTTGGCCATATCACACAAAATCAAATGAAGGCTGTGGCATGCACACGGAACAAAAAAGGCTTGTGGATTTTCTGCCAGCAATCTAGCTTGCACACCAGAAATGCATCCTCTCATATTGGCACCATTATCATAGCCTTGTCCTCTGATGTTCATTACGGACAATCCCATTCGTTTTAGTTCATCAAGGAGAGCTTGAAGAAGTCCAAAACCTGTAGTGTCTTCTACTTCTAAAAATGTGATAAACGATTCCTTAACTGGAATCTGTGCTGAATCACTAATGTCGACAAATCTCACTACTAACGACATCTGTTCTTGATGACTTATGTCCGGAATGCAATCTAGAATTACGGCAAAATATTTTGCCAAAGTAACCAATGAAACAATTTTGTCTCTCACTTTATCGCTCATTAGCATGATCAGTTCATTTTGAATTCTTGGTCCAGTGAAGCACTGGAATGGGTTCCCTAGGGAGGTGGTGGAATCTCCTTCCTTGGGGGTTTTTAAGGTCAGGTTTGACAAAGCCCTGGCTGGGATGATTTAGTTGGGGATTGGTCCTGCTTTGAGCAGGGGGTTGGACTAGATACCTCCTGAGGTCCCTTCCAACCCTGATATTCTATGATTCTATGAAATAGTGGTCATGTATTTCATTTTCAGTTACTCTTCGGAGATGTTCACTCATCACTGTGTCACATTTTCCTAGCAGTTGTACAAGGCCCAAAAAATTGCCATTTTTGGGCTGGAATAATTTCTCAACGCTTCCTCTAAAAGCAAGATTGTTTGTTGATAGACATTCAACAATAGATAATAGACGTTCAAGAACACGACGCCAATGCTGTTTCTCTGACTCCAGCAGACTTTGATTTTGGGCATCAAGAGTTGTCTGATTTTTTAACCTTACACTCAGCTCACACCATTTGTGCATACTTTCAATGTGGTGTTGTGCCTTTTCATGTTGCGGTAATATGTGACTAAGATTTTTCCAATCATTAATACCCATGGTCGCTATCTTAAAATTGCAACTATTGAAAATCTTGCACGGGAAACAAAATACAGCATCCTTGCATTTAGAGTACACAAGCCACTGTCTGTTGACAATTTCACCGTTAGAAAGTCTTTTGTAGTAATTGTTTTCTGTGAATTTCCTACCTCTAATGTCTTTAGGATATTCAAGACCTTTTATTCTCACAGGGCCTCTCTCAAGTATAATGGCCCGGAATTCGTTGTTTAAAGATTGCGGCCATGTGCCAATGTCATCTATATCCCATGCTAGTACAGTTTCAACTGTTGTAATTTCTTGTTTTGTGTCTGCATCTGTTTCAAATGATTGTTCTGTGTGTTGTTGCGTTTCTTGAGCTTCATCTGCATAAAAATTTTCTTCGGCAGTTACTTGATGATCTTGATCAACTTCGTTGTTTTCCTGACGTACAAACTTAAGTATAGAACCCTTCTGTGCTCGTACAGCTAATCCTATTCCATCTTTCCGTTTTCTTTTTTGTGACCCAGAAAGTTGTTTAGATATGACATAACTTATAAGGGTGTTTTTTTAAAGAAATAACTGTNATCCTCGTGAGCATCAGTGTTAATGTTAGTTACAACTCTATATCAGCTTTATACTATAAATAGATCAATGGCATTATCCAGTTTAATGAGCTGGGTTTCCAAACAGTGGGAAAATATAACCCTAGTTTTATTCCTACGTAAAGCACAAAGTGACCAAAATGAAATCAGCACAGAATCATCTCATCTAGATGAAGGTAGCACAGAAATGTTACAGAAGTCCTATTGTGCCTTATATTTGTTTGGAACGACGTTAACGAGAGCAGCCCCATTTTGGGCACTGCCAGATATACATGATAAATCACTGTCTCTAAAATTCCATCAAAAACTGACATTGTCACAGCTCTAGCATGATCTGCTGCACAGATTCTTCACAAAGACGTGTCCTTGGCCTCTTTAACTCATAGTAACCATGTATTTACTTTATGAAAGTTGGACAAAACATTGTGAAAACGTAAGACATTGGCTGCCCAACCTCTGGGCTGGCAAAAGCTCGACCGACTCACTGGGAAAAAAAGCAAGAGAATCTCAGCACAACATATGGTCACTCTCGACACTAGTCAGGAGATGAGATATTGCAGTTGTTGGAGGGCTCTATTTAGCAGTAACAGGGCTATAGGAAAGCCAGGCAACATTTTTTTGTTTCTCTGATGAAAACTGGCCCCCCACTCCCTGCCCCAAACCAAACTTCTCACAAATAATTGTCAACAACTTAATTTTCTGTTTCTGGCCAAGATATTGATTTTTTTTATTTAAATATTGAAATTGGATTCAGGATCGTTAGCCAGCATTTTTGGCAAACGAAGTTGTTAAATGACAATCTAAATGGCAACACAGTCCTGCTTCCATGCTCGGCTCACCCCCCAGCCTGCTGGTCCAGCAGCTGCAGGAGAGGAGGAGATAGGTGGAAAGCTGCAGGACCCCCAAAATCCACCTCTTGGGGTGCAGAGTGACAGCAGCAGCAGCAAACCCTCAGGTCCGATCACACCCACTGGGCACCACCGCCAGCACCACGGACCATGGTGAAGTTAGCAGAGCATCTGATCTCAGGGACGGGGCACCCATGGAACCACAGCAGCTCATCCTGCCCCACGCAGCTCCCCCCGGATGAGCTGGGTGGATCGCGGCCAGCCCGGGGGAGAGACGCGC
>QXTE01000732.1:7180-18602 GCA_003942145.1 Platysternon megacephalum
CAGCGCCGGCTCCAGGGTTTTTGCTGCCCCAGGCAGCAAAAAAAAAAAAAAAAAAAAAAAGCCGCGATCGCGATCGCGATCTGCGGCGGCAATTCGGCGGGAGGTCCTTCGCTCCGAGCGGGAGTGAGGGACCCTCCGCCGAATTGCCGCCGAATAGCTGGACGTGCCGCCCCTCTCCCGAGTGGCCGCCCCAAGCACCTGCTTGGTCAGCTGGTGCCTGGAGCCGGCCCTGACTGTTTGCCCTTAGTGCCTGGGAGGAGAGCTGCAGTGAAATGCAGTGAAGCAGGTCCCCTGGAGGTAGAGGATGGAAATCAGAGAGTGTCCTAGCTAAGATAGAGCTGGGGGGAGGATGGGAAACAGCCCCGATGGGCTGGGCTCTGCCCCTGATGCTCTGCCCCATCTCTGCAGCGATGGTGATTCTGGATCCGGACACGGCTCATCCCAGCCTTGTGGTCTCTGAGAATCAGCGATCTGTGAAATGGAGGGGCCTGTGGCAGGATGTGCCTGACAACCCCGAGAGATTTGACTGTGAAACCTGCGTGCTGGGCTCGGAAGGGTTCGCCTCGGGGAGACACTACTGGGAGGTAGAGGTCGGGGGTGGTAGGGCCTGGGCTGTGGGAGTGGCCAGAGAGTCTGTCAGGAGGAAGGGCTGGATCAACTTTTGTCCTGAGGAGATGATCTGGGCCATGGATCAGTGTGGGAGCCATTACCGGGCTCGCACCTTCCCAGATACCCTCCTGTCCTGGACTGGGAGCCCCGGGAGGATCGGGGTGTATCTGGACTATGAGCGGGGCCTGGTGTCATTTTATCATCCTGGTATAGAGGCCCCAATCTACATTTTCACCTCCTCTTTCACTGGGCAGCTCCACCCTTTCTTCTGGGTCTACTCCCCAATCACGCTGTGTCCCTGAGGTATGGCATGGGGGGAGATAGCACCTCTCAGTGGGGCCCAGGCCTGCCCATGTGGGTCTGGCTGTTCATTGCACTGAGCTCACACAGAGGTGGCTCCAAGAGCCACTTTGCTTTTCAGTGTTAACGGGACTAGTAACTCCTGAGGATGTGGCTGCTTCTGGCTGAAGGCATGTGCAACATACCAGCCGCACACTAAAGATGTGCAGTGTATGGATAGCAAATGCATCATTCCTTCTTTTCTTTGTATATGCACAGCTCTAATGCAATTGGTCTGGCAGTAAGGATTGCTCATTGGATGAGTATTTACGCTAATCAGTACATGAACACTAGAACTGGCTGGAAAATACATTTTAACATTAAATAAAAATATCAAAGAGGTGTTTGTTTTGTTTTTCTGAAGTGGACAAATTTTTCATTTTTCAAAATTTTGTATTAACTTTTTTATTCTCAACATTTGGAATTTTACAGAATTAATATTTTCACTTTTGAAAATCCTACCATGTGATTAAGCTGAGGGCTCAAAATTGACAAAGCAGAAGGAATCCTGATATTATGGTGATAAGTGTGGTGTAAGAAGCGACATAGAATAGAGCAGAACCCCAAAACAATACATAATAAGCAGGGCCGGCTCCAGGCACCAGCTGAGCAAGCAGGTGCTTGGGGCGGCCAAGGGGAAGGGGCAGCACGTCCGGCTCTTCGGCAGCGGGTCCCTCGGTCTCTGCCGCCGAAGTGCCGCCGAAGAAGAAAGCGGCGCGGTGGAGCTGCCGCCGAAGTGCCACTGATCGCGATCGCGGCTTTTTTTATTTTATTTTTTCCTGCCGCTTGGGGTGGCAAAAACCCTGGAGCCAGCCCTGATAATAAGATCCCCCCCACACACACACAAATAAAAGGTTTAGTTTGCAAATTTTGTAGTAATGCAAAAATCTCAAGAAAATCCAAACGTTTTCACACAAAAAATCTGTTTTTCAAAACTGGCCAAATTTCCTCAAAATACTTTTTGAATGAAAACTTTTGTTCAGCTCTAATTAACACCTGTAATTGTATATAATCAATGAATGTTTCCTGGTTTTTAGTACTGTAATTTCTTAACTGACCATCATAGATAAGTGGAAGTCAGGTCACAAGGAGTAAGAACATGTGTCAAACCATGTCCTGAAATATCACATTGTCCACAATAGATAAAAGGCTCCATGAAAGCTAACCATGTTCTGTGACAATATTGGTGAACGAAACGGAGTCAGAGGAATGGAGGGAGCTCCAGTTCTCTGGATGAGTGTTGTGCCCTTGTTGCCAAGAAGCCTAACGGCATTTTGGGCTGTATAAGTAGGGGCATTGCCAGCAGATCAAGCGACGTGATCATTCCCCTCTATTCGACATTGGTGAGGCCTCATCATAATTCCTAACCAGTAACCATGTTCTGTGACATTACTGGTGAAAGAAATGGAGTCAGAGGAATGGAGGGAGCTCCAGTTCTCTGGATGAGTGTTGATGAGGGGGTTCACTGTATCCAGCAAGGCTTATCCTAAACCCAAAATGACAGGTATGTCCTACACCAGCTAAATTTAGAGTTTTAGGCCAGAAGCGACCATGAGATCATCCAGTCAGACCTCCTCTATATCACAGGCCACCAACACACCCAGCAAATGCACACCAAGGCCAACATCTAGAATTAGACCAAACTATTGCAGCCCACAGGAGACTAGACTCTTACATACCACAGCCTCAGAGCCCCACCCAGCCTGAGTGGAACAAAGCATAGGGGGCAAAGACTAGATCAGACTCATCATACTTCCCCTGAGGGGGCGCTAGCCTCTGCCACCACGAAACACTTCTGTGGTCTGGTGTCTAAACAGGATCTCCTTAAATCACAACAGCCATGTTCTCCCATTTCCTGCTGCAGGATTAATGGAAAGCAATTCTTTCCTGTGTTAGCCACAGGATCTGGAATGTATTGGACACAATTTTTTATCTCAGAAGATGGAGAAAGTTACTAGGGGAGAGGCTGTTCTAGATTTAATTTTGACAAATAGAGAGAAACTGGTTGAGAATTTGAAAGTGGAAGGCAGCTTGGGTGAAAGTGATCATGAAATGAGAGCGTTCATGATTCTAAGGAATGGTAGGAGGGAGAACAGCAAAATAAAAACAATGGATTTCAAGAAGGCAGACTTTAGCAAACTCAGGGAGTTGATAGGTAAGATCCCATGGGAAGCAAGTCTAAGGGGGGAACAACTGAAGACAGTTGGCAGTTTTTCAAGGAGACATTATTAAGGGCACAAGAGCAAACTATCCCACTGCATAGGAAGGATAGCAAGTATGGAAAGAGACCACCCTGGCTTAACCAGGAGATCTTCAATTATCTAAAAAGAGTCCTGCAAAAAGCGGAAACTAGGTCAAATTACAAAGGATGAATATAAACAAATAGCACAAGTATGTAGGGACAAAATTAGAAAGGCCAAGGCACAAAACGAGATCAAACTAGCTAGAGACATAAAGGGTAACAAGAAAACATTCTACAAATACATTAGAAGACCAAGGACAGGGTAGGTCTGTTACTCAATGGGGTGGGATGGGGTGAATAATAATCGAAAATGTTGAAATGGCAGAGGTACTTAATGACTTCTTTGTTTCAGTTTTCACCAAGAAGGTTGGTGGTCATTGGATGTCTAACATAGTAAATACCAGTGAAAATGAGGTAGGATCAGAAGAGGCTAAAATGGGAGGGGGGAGTTAAAAATTACTTAAACAAATTAGATGTCTTCAAGTCACCAGGGCTTGATGAAATGCATCCTAGAATACTTAAGGAGCTGACTGAGGAGACTTCTGGGCCATTAGCAATTATCTTTGAAAAGTCATGGAAGACGGGAGAGATTCCAGAAGACTGGAAATGGGCAAATATAGTGCCTATCTATAAAAAAGGATATAAGGGCAACCCAGGGAATTACAGACCAGTCAGCTTAACTTCTGTACCCAGAAAGATAATGGAGCAAATAATGAAACAATCAATTTGCAAACATCTAGAAGATAATAAGATGATAAGTAACAATCAGCATGGATTTGTCAAGAACAGATTGCGTCAAACCATCTGATAGCTTTCTTTGACAGGGTAGCAAGCCTTGTGGATAGGGAGGAAGCAGTAGATATGGTATATCTTGACTTTAGTAAAGCTTTTGATACTGTCTCGCGTGACCTTCTCATAAACAAACTAGGGAAATGCAACCTAGATGGAGCTACTATAAAGTGGGTGCAAAACTAGTTGGAAAACCGTTCCCAGAGAGTAGTTATCAGTGGTTCACAGTCATGCTGGAAGAGCATAACGAGTGGGGTCCCACAGGGATCAGTTCTGGGTCCGGTTCTGTTCAATATCTTCATCAGTGATTTAGATAATGGCTTAGAGAGCACACTTATAAAGTTTGTGGATGATACCAAGCTGGGAGGGTTGCACGAGCTGTGGAGGACAGGATTAAAATTTAAAATGATCTGGACAAACTGGAGAAATGGTATGAAGTAAATAGGATGAAATTCAATAAGGACAAATGCACAGTACTCCACTTAGGAAGGAACAATCAGATGCACACATACAAAATGGGAAATGACTGCCTAGGAAGGAGCACTGCGGAAAGGGATCTAGGGGTCATAGTGGACCACAAGCTAAATATGAGTCAACAGTGTAACGCTGTTACAAAAAAAAGCAAACATCATTCTGGGATGTATTAGCAGGAGTGTTGTAAGCAAGACACAAGAAGTAATTATTCCGCTCTACTCCATGCTGATTAGGCCTCAACTGGGGTATTGTGTCCAGTTCTGGGCACCACATTTCAGTAAAGATGTGGAAAAATTGGACAGATTCCAGAGAAGAGCAAAAAGGATGATTAAAGGTCTAGAAAACATGACCTATGAGAGAAGATTGAAAGAACTGGGTTTGTTTAGCTTGGAAAAGAGAAGACTGAGAGGGGACTTGATAACAGTTTTCAAGTACCTAAAAGGTTGTTACAAGGAGGAGGGAGAAAGATTATCCTCCTTAACCTCTGATGATAGGAAAAGAAGCAATGGGCTTAAATTGCAGCAAAGAAGGCTTAGGTTGGACATTAGGAAAAACTTCCTAACTGTCAGGGTGGTTAGGCACTGGAATAAATTGCCTAGGGAGGTTGTGGAATCTCCATCATTGGAGATGTTTAAGAGCAGGTTAGACAAACACCTATCAGAAATAGTCTAGATCACCGGAACAAATCAACATACCCTTAGAGCCCTGACCAGGGTTATTCTATCTACTACCCAAGATCCACAAACCCGGAAATCCTGGACGCCCCATCATCTCGGGCATTGGCACTCTCACTGAAGGACTGTCTGGATATGTGGACTCTCTACTCAGACCCTACGCCACCAGCACTCCCAGCTATCTCTGTGACACCACTGATTTCCTGAGGAAACTACAATGCATTGGTGACCTTCCAGAAAACACCATCCTAGCCACCATGGATGTAGAGGCTCTCTACACAAACATCCCACACACAGATGGAATACAAGCTGTCAGGAACAGTATCCCTGATGATGCCACAGCACAACTGGTTGCTGAGCTCTGTGCCTTTATCCTCACACACAACTATTTCAAATTTGATGACAATATGTATCTCCAGATCAGTGGCACCGCTATGGGCACCCGCATGGCCCCACAATATGCCAATATTTTTATGGCCGACCTGGAACAACGCTTCCTCAGCTCCCGTCCACTCACGCCCCTTCTCTACCTACGCTACATTGATGACATCTTCATTATCTGGACCCATGGGAAGGAGACTCTGGAAAAATTCCACCAAGATTTCAACAGCTTCCACCCCACCATTAACCTCAGCCTGGACCAATCTACACGGGAGGTCCACTTTCTGGACACCACAGTACAAATAAGTGATGGTCACATTAATACCACCCTATACCGAAAACCTACCGACCGCTATGCCTACCTTCATGCCTCCAGCTTCCATCCCGGGCACACCACAAGATCCATTGTCTACAGCCAAGCACTGAGGTACAACCGCATCTGCTCTAACCCCTCAGACAGAGACCAACACCTACAAAATCTCCACCAAGCATTCTNAGCAAAAAAACTTCAGGACCAGACTTCAAAGAGAAACTGCTGAGCTTCAGTTCATCTGCAAATTTGACACCATCAGCTCAGGATTAAACAAAGACTGTGAATGGCTTGCCAACTACAGAACCAGTTTCTCCTCCCTTGGTTTTCACACCTCTGCTGCTAGAACAGGGCCTCATCCTCCCTGATTGAACTAAACTCGTTATCTCTAGCTTGCTTCTTGCTTGCATATATATACCTGCCCCTGGAAATTTCCACTACTTGCATCCGAAGAAGTGGGTATTCACCCATGAAAGCTCATGCTGCAAAACGTCTGTTAGTCTATAAGGTGCCACAGGGTTCTTTGCTGCTTTTACAGATCCAGACTAACACGGCTACCCCTCTGATACTTGACAGTCTAGATCAGTAGTTCTCATACTTTTGTACTGGTGACCCCTTTCATATATCAAGCCTCTGAGTGTGACCCCCCTTATAAATTAAGAACACTGTTTAATATATTTAACACCATTATAAATGCTGGATGCAAAGCAGGGTTTGGGGTGGAGGCTGGCAGCTCACAACCCCCCCATGTAATAACCTCACGAAATCCTGAGGGGTCTCGACCCCCAGTTTGAGAACCCCTGCTCTAGATGGTGCTTGGTCCTGCCATTAGTGCAGGGGACTGAACTAGATGACCTCTCGAGGTCCCTTACAGTCCTACGATTCTATGATCTCCTGTTTTAATTGGATGGTTTAATGAGTCGATGACCCAAACCAACATCATTGTTTGTTAATCCACCAACCTACAGACTCAGTCTCAGTTGTGACTTGGATTTGATCATTGTTTTCACAGATTCACAGATTCCAAGGCCAGAAGGGACCATTGTGATAATCTAGTCTGACCCCCTATGTAACACACGCCAGAGACCTTCCCCCAAATAATTCCTGTTTGAACTAGAGCAGATTTTTTTTTTAATCAGCCACTCTTGATTTAAAAATTGTCAGTGATGGAAAATCCACCACAACCCTGGGTAAATGGTTCCAATAGTTAATTACCTTCACTGTTAAGCATATATGCCTTATTTGTATTGCTTTTGGGCACTGGAATAAATTGCCTTAGAACTAAAAATTTTAGCCTTAGAACTAAAAATGTAAGCCTAAGAACTGCTTGATAATTCTTTTTAATAAAACCCATAAAACTTGCACAGAACTGGTTTATTCTTTCAAATTGCAACATGGATCCAGAATCAGAAGGAATCCAGCAAATTAGCTGAGTTACCTGAGCGTCACTTGACCCTCTCCTTGAATTAGAGCCTTTTCCCTTCACGGTGTTTGTATAAAACCCGTCTGTCTTGTTCCTACCGTTTAACAATACTTTGTGGAAGAAGCTGTGTGGTTGCTCTGTATTCACTGCTGGTCACAGCTGCAGAATGGAAGAACTGCAGGTCAGACGTGGAGTAAGCACAGTGGATACACAGGCTGCTGTAATCCAAGGCCTGGTCTGAGACTGGGACACTTGCAGGAGTCCATCCAGGGGAGGTAAAGGTAGGGTTACCATACGTCCAGGTTTTCCCAAACATTGCCTCTCTGTCCCAGACAGTGCAGCTCAGAGGGAGCCATAATTGGTCTGCTTCCCATTTGGTTCCCCCCCTGCATCTGCATCTGATTGGTTCCTCAGAGCTGCCTGGCCCCCCTCGCTCCCCCCAGGCTACAGCTCTCAGCCCTGGGGAGGGGGGGAGGCCCGCTGGGAGGCACTGACAGCTGATGCTGTGTGCTGGGTCTGTGCCAGCTGCCATGCCACTGTGACAAGGAGTGACACTGCCCCCTCCTCAGGAATGAGGCCCTAGGTATCCCCTACAGCACCCCTAGATTCCCCCTCCAGCACACACACAGACACTCCAGCACCTCCAAGTACCCACACACCCCTTCACTGAAGAAGTGCGTTTTTTACCCACGAAAGCTTAGGCTCAAATAAATCTGTTAGTCTTTAAGGTGCCACCGGACTCCTTGTTGTTTTTGTGTGCTACCCCTGATGCTTGACACCCCTTATGCAACCCCAACCTGTACCCCCTCCTCCAGCAGTGTCCTCTTTTGGGGAGCCTGACACATGGAAACACAGGTACAAGGCCTGTCATGTACCCCTTGGAGATGGCAGGTTCCAGGGCTGCTACCAACAGATCAGGCTCCAGTACTAGAGCTGGCTACAGAGCCTCCGGCTCAGAGAGATCCTTTAACGCTCTGCCGGGCATGGCAGAGGTTAGCTTATATAAGGTCTGTTAAACACAGCACCACCTAGTGGCTGAACAGTATAGTACAGTTTACCATGCCATTACACGCCCTGACATTGGAAGGGTTCACTCAGAGAGCCCAGAGAGGGGCCAGAGGTGCAGGTAACCCTGTAACCATGACAGGTTCCCTCCCAGATCTGCCCCTTTACCATGGCCATGTGCTCTAATACCACCTGGCCACAAGTAGCCGTTACCCCCAGGCCTGTTGCAGCCTCCCCCGGGCACCAGCCCAGTGCAGCCACTCCAACCCATCTCAAGTACAGCTGGACAAACTCTGCAGGTGTGTGTGTGTGTGTGTGTGAGTAATTCTGGCTCTTATATCCCTCCCCACGCTGAATGCTGCGGAAAGGGTCTCTGTAAAGGTTGGACAGCTTTGGTCAAGCCCTTGTGTATTATTATCAGTCCATTACTGGTATTATTTGTTTACAGCAAAGCAGTGCCTAGAGGTCCCAGTCAGGATCGGGGCCCTGTGATGCTAGGAGCTCTACAGACAAAGAGCACAGACAGGTCCCTGCCCAGGGAGCGCTCAGTCTGACCAGAGAGCTGTATCACGAAGTGGGAATGTTCTGTATTATTTACATGACCCCTATATGTTGCATTGATGCCAGTAGGAGACAGAGGACTGTTTGCTCTCAGGGCAGGGGGTATGAATGTCAGATAGCTGAGACTAAATGGGTCTTTGGGAAAAGACTGGCTGAGGTCAACCCCATATCAATGTGACGACAATGGCAAAGCCCATCACCAGGACATTGTCACCTAGCAACCAGTGACCCAGAGGGAGGTGGTTTTTCCCACATTGCAACAGGGAAGCTGAGCAACATCCCCCACCTCAAGAACAAAGAGGGAAAGCTGAGGTGGGGGATCAGAGCTGGGGCTCTCACCTGGAGTCTGGACAAGCAGGTCACACTGAAAGACAGAGGACCCACAGAGGGGAAAGTGAGGAAAGACCCTGGGAATTGAAATCTGCAGGGAACCTAGATCCTAAATTGTTGCCCCACATAAGGACGGGGGATATGGATGCCTACCTCACAGCCTTTGAGAAAGGTTTGAACATGGTTGACCCTCTGGACAGCTCCGCAGTCTCTCCCCCTGTGATAAAGGGGGGGGCTAGCAACCTTGTGTAACTGCCCAACCAGTCAGTTAGTTATCGAATCCTCCTTAGCAGCTGCACCCTAATCGCCTTATNCAGGGAAACCAATAAGGAAGCTGTACCCTTTCAAATTGGAAAAAAACTGCTGGGTGTGTGGGTCTTTGTTCTCTCGGGCACAGAGGGACAAGACAGCGAGGTTTGCTGTAAAGCTCGAGCCAGCAGGGCCGGCCCACAACATTTTGGCACTTGAGGCGGGGAGCTCAAATGACGCCCCCATGCCCTCTCGCTTGGGCCAAAACTTTGAAAGGTCTTAATTCTGCCTTCTTTCTGTTCTACTCCTCTCATGGTACTGCTCTGCTACCTACCCCAATAAAGGAGAACTAACAACTTAAAATGCCTTGTTCAAAAATTTTAAGTAACACTTAACTTTCAAACGCCTGAACAGCAAATGTAACTTTTCTTGTCTGCATAGTAAACACTGTCAGTTTTATCTGTTTGAATAATCAAATTGGTGCTTTCCGTGCCTTCTTGGTTGCAGAGATTTGAACTGCTTCCTGAAGGTCCACAGTCTGGGCCAGCTCATGCTCTATTGAGATGGTTGCAAGGCCGACCAGCCTCTCCTGTGTCATTGTGGAGCGTAGATGTGTTTTTATTAACTTCAGCTTGGAGAAGCTGCGTTCTCCACTGGCAACTGTTATAGGAAGTGTTAGAAGTATGCGCAGAGAAACAAAAGCATTTGGAAAGAGGGCGGTCATCTTATTTGTGCACATATATTCCAGAACAGCCTTTGGAGTTCATCCTGCTGAAATGTATCTTGAAAGGGCTTTCAGTTCATCACCTAAATCAATCGCATCAATATCGCACATGTCATCATGTGTCAACACTGTCTCTAGTGCCCTGCATTGCTGGGGTAGGTCTTCTTCAGGTATAGTGAGGAGTTTGGGAATATCAGACAACATCCCACATATACTGCTGTGCTCCTTGAGCTGCATGAAACGTTCTTCAACTGACTGTATTGCACAATCTAGCACCTGGTTAAAGAATTCAACTTTGAATTGTTGTTTGGGGTCTCTTATGGGATTATCCCGTGCCTCGTAATCAAAATGTCGTCTTCTTCGGTGACTCTTGCATTCTTGAATGGGTGGGAAAATAGCTTCCGTATGAAGTTCCTCTGCCAACTTCTGTGCACTCTTCAGAACGTTTTGAAATCCCTTATCTGACCAGTAAGACTGTAGGTATGACTTTGCTTTGTCCAGTTGTTCCAGATATATCAAGGTCAAGATATACCTTGGAGTCTCTTGCTTACAACATTTATTTCAAACAGTATGTCATTCCACAACACTAAGCCACACAGAAATTTGAAGTTATGGATGTTTCTGGTGATTCCATTTCCCTCTGCCACTGTTCTCCCATGAACAGTTCCTGTCATAGCATTATCCTCCATAATGGCAACTATGGCATCATCTATCTTCCCAATTTGGTGTTTGATAGGCTTTATCATCTCCACTCGACTTTCCCATCATGTGGCACTCAGTGGTTTCAGTGTCAGAAAGGATGTTCCCAAATGTTGCTTCAAAATTTGCCACTGATGAGTTGATGCAGAGAAAAATACATAGATGCTTTGAATTACATTAAAAAATTCAGCAGCCTCACTAGAAGCTGATGCAGCATCACTGACCACCAAGTTCAATAAATGAGAACTGCATGGGACAAAAAAAGCTCAAGGGTTTAACTCTCGGATCCGTGTCTGCACTCCTCTGTTCCTTCCTCTCATGTTGGCACCATTATTGTAGCCCTGACCTCTCATTTCAGCTATCGCAATTCCCATATCTTCCAGCTTTTTAACAAGCACATTTGTCATACCAGTTCCTGTAGTATTACCAGTGTCAATACATTCTAGAAAATGCTCTCTGACAGTCACCATTGCAGGGACATTTTCACTAGGTTCTGTTGTTGTTACAAAACGCACCATTGAAGTCATTTGTTCTGTATGGCTGATGACAGGTGGGCAGTCCAGAATAACAGAGTAATGTCTTGCTGACTTCAGATCTGCCACAATCTTCTGTT
>QXTE01000732.1:23881-50007 GCA_003942145.1 Platysternon megacephalum
TGGTTTAGATGTTCTCTGAGCACATCTACTGGATTGGGTTCTACAGGCCGGCTAGGCAGGGGAACACCTATTCTGTGAATCCCTCTGGGTCTTAGGCATTAGTTAGGCAACAAGCAGCCGGATGATGTCAGGAAGGATGTGGCCGTGTCCCTGCTCAGCTGCTGACATTTAGATGCCTTAGTGATCTTTATAACTGTAACTTAGCCACCTAGGGGATTTCAGGAACTGCAGTGTTGAGTGGCAGCTGAGCAGGCATCTTGTGGATCCATACAATGCCTAAATGCTGGATTTAAGCCCCTAAAGTGGCAATTACTTGTCTAAATCCCCCTTGTGAATCGCACCCATTGCATGCAGCACCGGGGCTGGGCAGGCTGCAAAGTCTGCAGTAGGCTGCAGGTGTGAGTGTCACCTGCTTCCTCAGCTCCTCTCTCTGGTTCCATGGCATGGGGGAAGGATAGCTCAGTGGTTTGAACATTGGCCTGCTAAACCCAGGGTTATGAGTTCAATCCTTGAGGGGGCCATTTAGAGAACTGGGGTAAAAATCTATCTGGGGATTTGTCCTGCTTTAAGCAGCAGGATGGACTAGATGATGTTCTGAGGTCCCTTCCAACCCTGATATTCTATGATCCCAGGGGAGGGGAGCATTTTATGTGTGGGGGTGAGTGGAGCTGACAAAATGATTCCCAGCTCAGAGCAGTGACAGAGGAGAGGAAAGGAGGTGCTGGGCGTAGATCCTCTGTGAGATGTGGGTTTTCATTTCCCTGATCCTGGGGACAAACTAGCCCCACGTGCAGATTAGAGCAGCCTTTGAGTTACTTTATCTTGGGCATGTGGTTAATGGTGCCTAATGGGCTGTGCACCATTCAGAATGACATCACTGCTTCCCATTTCACCATTCTCCAAGTTATGGCCTGAGTTCTGTGGTCCTCGGTGTATGAGCTTACATTTGGCTGTATTAAAATGCATGTTGTTCAAATGAACCCATGTTATCAAGAGACCCGTCCCCATTGTTATTTACCTCTCATCTAATTTTGATTTTATCTGAAATCGTTATCAGCCATGATTTAATATTTTCTTGAAGATCATTGGTAAATATATTGAATCACATTGGACTGTGGTATAGTTTGATGTTGGTCTCCCTCACTCTGTTCTATTGAAGTTTTTCTTTTTTCTTTAAATAATTGAATATTAATTGGGCCAGAGTAAGAATCACTCTGCACCCAGTGGTAGATCACACAGCAGAGAGGTAGCAGATCCCTGTTCACACCTTCTCACCTTCAGACAGAGGGGGGATATGAAAACTGGGGTCGCCTACATCCTTGGTGAGTACCCTAAAGGCAGAGGTCCTGCCCTCCCTCCCCTCAGTTTTGCCTGGCCTCTGTGCACACCTACTAGATCAAACCCTGCACACGACTTCAGTGAAGCAGCTCCTGCCTTCCCAAGTTTGTGGGTTGTTCGGGAGCTTAGGCAGAAGACAGGGGTCTGGGCAAATAAAGTGAGACTGCAGCGTATGTGCCCAGGGGCAGGCACCTTGGGAACTTCTACTGTAAAATCTGAGGTGCTGAGTCAATCCAGGCACCCACAGGGCCAGGCCACAGCGGAGGGGGAGTTCTGTGGATCATAGTGGAGCCTAAGGACAGGATTTAGGTGCCTAAATCTGGGGGTTCGGTGACTGTGAGTCAGGAATTTTCAAAGGACCCCAAGTGATTTAGGTGCTCAACTGTCAGATTAATGGGAGTTAGGAATTTAACCTCTTTAGGGGATTTTGCAAATTCCACTAGGTGCCTATCTCCACTTTTTGGTGCCTAAATACCTTTGCAAATCTGGGCCTAAGTCCCAGTTCTCTCTTTGTACAATGAAGAGAATGGGGATGTGGGAGGATACAATAATGATTGTGAGGTGCTTAGAAACTCTGGTGATGGGAGACACAAAAGTAGATAGCTAGATAGATAGTCAGCTCAGTCTCTTTTTGGAGGCTAGTGGAATCTGAGGGTTTCCGGAGGACACTGAGGAGAACACTGTTGCTGACTAACCCCTCTGTTGATGGCCTGGTAGGATTTTATGATGGTCTTGTCATCAGCCATCAAATACAGTGACTTCTAACCCTTTACTTTCCTGACTCTTTCCTCCAGCCCCCCACCCCACCCCATGGTTCACAGCTGCCTTGCAACAGATGAAGCATGAACAGAGATGGAAGGGGAACTAGTGCCCCACGGCTCATGCTGAACCTGACTGACTTTGTCTTAGTCCGTTTTTGAAATCTTACACCGCAGCTGTGCGGGAGGCAAAGAAGCATTTCTGTGGCTCCACCAGAACATCTGCAAAGCCTCAGTCAGTGGCTTCATTACAGGCAGCTAACTGCCTGATCAGTCACAGCTGCCTTGTTGATGAGGTGAGTGAAATTTCTAGTTACTTTATGGACCTTGTAACCAGGGGTACCTGGGGCAGCCCTCACTGAGAATGCCAAGGTCAGGGCAGGCTGCAAAAAGGAGAGCAGATTCTCCCAAAACTGGTGGTTAGTGCTGAAGTTAACTGACCAACCAGTCACAAATCGAGCTTCTGATCCCCCACACTGGTTATCAAGAAGCTGAGAAAAGAAATCACACAGCCCCTTTATTGCATTCCAGTCTCTGGCTCCCAACCAGCACCTAGCATAGGTCCAATACAGCAAGAAGTTATTTTAAAACACTTCCCACTATACAAAATGTTCTGAACCCACAGGGTCAGCCATGTTGCCAGGTCAGTATAAGTTTGGATCTTAACCAAAATACCACGCTGCCAACCAATCCTTTAGTGTCTAGAACTAAGGGTTTTTAATAAAGAAAAAAGGAAGAACAAGAAGAGAGTTATTAAATGGTAAAGCAATCAAAGATATATACAGAGACTTCAAAGTCCATATATCAGGTTTTTAGCAGTATTGATGAGTTTGCTGGCTCTGGAACACATCCATAGCTTGGATGGGTCATTCAATCCTTTATTCAGAGCTTTGTTTGTAGAAAAGTTACTCGTGGTAAGGAGGAGAAAATAAGACAAAATGGAGATGATGCAGCTGCCCTTTATATTCCTTTTGCCATGTGGACTTCCTGTGTTCCAAACTCAAACTTCCCAGAAAATGGCATGGAAATGCTTTAGAATTCTGTGTCCATAGTCATGCCCCTCCATGGCTTGCTGACTCATAAAGTGTATCCCTTGGCTCCTTTCAACAGGTTCATTGTACAGCTGATGACCCTTGATAGGCCATTGAACAGGCTCAGTGCTGATGCAAATCTGTCTGGGGGTGTCACCCAGATGCACAGCACAAGTTTGGAAATACAGACATACCCTCCATATCTATAACTCACACAACAAAGGTGATACAAACATATAAATAAGATAATAAAACTTGGCAAATTATAACATTTTCACAGATACCTCCCACGGCATATCTGGTCAGACTCCTTGCAATTTTATGTTGGTATCTACAATATCATAAAGTGTCCCACATATTCCATACACTGTCACAGACCTAACTAATCAGATTGAGACCAAATTGTCTGTGGTCTTTCAGGTAGAGCAATGTCTGGGGGGAATGACTCTAGGGCCTGGTCTATGCATAATAGCTAAGTTGACATAGCTAAGGTGGTCAGACGTGTGCTAAATTTCCACTTCTGCATGATGTAACTGTGCTGGCCTAACTGTTGGTGTAGCCACAATTAGGTTGAATGGTTCTGTTGTCCTAGCTATCACTGCCTGGGGAGATGGATCACGTACTGTGACAGGAAAAAACCCTCAGTCATTGTAGGAGGCATCTACACTATGGCAGTACACAGGCACAGCTGGAGTGCCCGGAGTGTAGACATTGCTTAGGTCTTTTCTATCTCAGTTTCAACATCGTGCTTATGAAGATTGCAGATGTGCTGGAGGAACATCATGCCACAAGCTTTCATTTGGATCCATGTCTTCTCCGGCTGATGAAGGCCAGTACTGGGTTCTTCGACACCAGTGCCCTGGGTTCTGCACTGTCTGCTTGTTGGCTTCCATGTGCAATTTAAGGTGTTGGTTTTAACATAGCCCTAAATGGCCTGAGATCTTCCTTCTTGAGAGACACCTCACTTCATATGCCATAATATTGCTGCACGAGAGGGGAGTGCTTCTTGGCATAAAAGAGGGGCTGCTGGCAGGGTGTTTCTTAGTCTGAAATTGCCTGAAACTTCTGGGCACTCTGCAAAGCCCTTCTGTTTGAGCAGGCATTTGCAAACAGCTGAGACAGGTGCAGTGGGTTCTGGGGTAGGGCTGTAACCAGGACGGGGCAAGTGGGGCAGCAGCCTGGGGTGCAAAGCTATGGGGGCAAAAAAATGGGGCATGGCAGGGGTTGGTTGCGCCAGCCATGCACAGCAGGGCTCAGTGGGACCAGCCCCTGGCAGAGATTTGGGGGCATCCAGGGGCATTGCGCCCCTCCAGGCTGTATACTGGTCCTGGTGCTCCAGAGCCGGCCCCTTGGGCAGCAATGCTCATGGGATCTGCCCACCACCACTGAGTCCCCTCAGTGCACAGGGGGAGGGGAGGGCAGCCAGGTCTCCAGGGGTTCCCTCCCCCAAGCTGGGCGCTCCCACTCCTCTGCATCCCCAAGCGCTGCTTGGAGCACAGCCGGGTGAACTCCTGAGGGACCAGGCAGAGGGGACATCCAAAGGTGAGTGACATTTCCTCACAAGGGCCAGGCAGTTGGAGACTTCCTGGGTACTCCAGGCAGGACCCCAGGGGCTCCGAGGGGAGCAGCTGCTGCAGCCTGGGACCAGGAACAAGGGGAAAGCTCGGCCCCAGGCTCCTCTGGGAACTCCGGGCAGGACACCAGAGGCTCACAGCGGAGCTGCAGCACCAGGAGCAAGGGGAAAGCCTGGCCCCAGGTTGTCCCAGGTTGGGTGCCAGCCCCAAGAGCCATGCGGCTGCCCTGAGCGGGGAGACCATCGTCCAGAAGCTGGAGGGGAAGCCCCTGGCCGATAAACTGCAGCCAGACACCTTGGGGGACTAGGTGGGGCAGGATTCAGTGCTGGGAGAACAGACCCTGTTGCCATCCCTCCTGGAGGCTCACGAAATCCCCTCCCTCATGCTCTGGGCCCCCCTGGGCTTTTTCTTTCTAAAATGATGTTCTGTTTAGAAATTTAGCCAGATTACACAAAACAAAACAAACACCCACACCTGAAATAAAATGTTTCCTTTCGTTGGACCTGAAATGAAATTGTTTTGGTTTTGGCTACTAAACCAAAAATTATTTGCCCAGCTCTACTGTTATAGAGCTTTTTTATTTTGATATTTGAAAATTATATATTCACATTTTCTGTTTATTTCCTTCCATTTTCCATTTTTGTTTTCCTTTGAGTTCCAGGCTGTGGCTGGAACCAGAAACAGAAATGACAAAATAATAGTGGGAGACAGAGTTTTTGCAGTATTTCTGACCAGGCAGGAAACACTACAAATCTAGTTATGAAATTTCTAGTATGATTCTGCAGAACAGAGGTTTGGATTAGTATCTGAACTGAACTATCTGAGGTTTGTCCTTCACCATAAGTGGTTATTTACAGCAGTGGTTTTCCAGCTCTTTCGTTAGATGGACAACTTTATACAAGATTAGGGTGACCAGACGTCCCAATATTGTGGGGTTTGTCCCATGTCCCAATATCCGCCAGCAGCGCTGGTTGTTTTTTTTTGCTCTGCCGGCAGGCACCCCCCTCCCCCCCCCATGTGTCCCGATATTTTCTTTCCCTCATCTGGTCACCCTATACAAGATAGATCCCTAACAGGACCCCCTCCTCTCCTAAATGCTCAATCCCCCCAGTCAGGCCCACTGGCGGAGGGAGGGGGGACAAAGGGGGCAATTGCCCAGGGGCCTGGGTGATTTCAAAGGGCCCAGCGGGGCCCTGCCGCACAGGAGAGATTCACATGCCTCCTAGCTGCCAAGGTGGCAGGTGCCCCTCCCCTCAACATTGCTCCGTCTCACTGCTCCTGGCTGGGACTCTCCTGCTAGGTGTGCAGAGCACAGGGTGGTGGGGGGTGCTGATGTCAGGATGACCCCCTGCCCCTGTACCCATCTCCGCAGAGCAGGGGAGGGGAGACAGGGCTCAGGAACAGAGGAGGAGAGCTTTCAGTCAGTGTCTTAAAGAGACAGCTCAGGCATCTCTCAAATTTCCCCAGCAGCCAGAACACACACTGTCCTTTCTCTCTCTCACACACACACACACACAGTCCTGTTTCTGTCACAGACACACACTCTCTCTCTCTCTCTCTCTCTCTCTCACACACACACACACAGTCCTGTCTCTGTGTCACACTCACCTCCCAACACATACTGGTATTATTGTTGTTATTACTACTTGGTACTTCCTGCAATGCGCATATATTCTCTGTAATTTTATTCTTTCAAAGTGGGTTTTGACTGGTCTATGCATTTCATAATTTTATTTCTCTTACACTTAAATGTACTTTGAGTAGTGAGTTCTAAAACGCCCAACCTGTCCTGGCTGGAGCAATGATCCCTGTGGTCACTTGTTAAACATAGATCTGATATGGAGGGTTTTGTTTTTACTGGGGTGCCCGTCTGCACATGCCTCGGTGCACAGAACACAATGTCTTGCTCACATGGATGGAAAAAGTGCGAGGGAACATGCCAGTCGTGCAGGCGCAGCACGGCCCAATTGTCAGGTGGACCCGCTTCGTAGGGGGCCCATTGTCTATTCTGCCCCAGGGCCCACACTTGCTGTCAGTGGCCTGCCCCCAGTATGTGCGTCTTCAACTGCTTCATTCTGAGGGCCACCAGGAAAAGGTTAGTGGATCGAATTTCAGATTGGCTAATTAAGGGTAATGCTAGTGGACTACAACTAAGAGATATGGGGTGAAACTGAGCAAAGAAAAAATTGGGGTAAATGGAGAAATAGTGTACAAAAGGCAATGAAAAGATAAACACAATAACTCGACATGTCTATTCCACGTCTAACTTCCGATTTTAAATAGAGTTGAGTAAATAAGTGGAGCCACATTATTCAGCAAGTGGAGCCACGGTTTTTTTGGTTTGTGATATATAGACAGACAGATCATAATTTCCTCAAATTTATTCAACAGATATCTTGTCATAATGTTTGAATTCTGGATAGCCCAATATTCAAAAATCAAGATGTGTTATTTAATAATGAATGGTCAGATATCATACCGCATTGCCTCTATTCTGTTCTGTGATTGGGTGAATGTGCAGCCATTTCACAATGTAAACACACTTTCATATTCTCTGTCCACACACTTTTATTAAACCCGATGTCCCCCAAATATAGAAGTCATGTGATGGGCCTTAGGGAGGGAGCACCCCCTGACTCACCTAGCAGGCCTCTCCAGCCTGTCTGGGATGGGGGGGGGGACAACCAAAATTTCTGGAGGGCATATGACCCTGTGTGCTCCCCCTCCATGTATTGCCTCTGGTAGGGGGTGTAAATATACTTGCTCGCCCCGGGTGCCAAAATGCCTGGTTATGGCTCTGTTCTGGGGGAAGATTGGAAGGATAGGGAGATTTTGATTTTTAATATATGTGGGGAGGAGAAAATATGCTGCTGTGTTGTTTTGTGAGGATTTCACCATTGCATCATCTAATGGATGGTGAGGCTAGGGGGTTCTGTTACACTCTTATATAAATCCAGATACATGAATACAACTTGTGCCCAAGAAGTAGTTAAACAGCACAGCCCTGTCAGTTAGGCTATAGGTGTTCTAGTGCCGTGTCAGATCACTGTTTACCAGAAAGCCTGTGGGGTTTGATCTTTGAGGTCAGACCAGTTTCAGGTTTTGCTGGAGGGAGGGTCATTTGCCCAGTTCAGAGTTTTGAATGAGTAGGCACTCAATATGGTTTTATGGTTAGACATTGTACTTTGGATAGTAATAAAACTTTATGGGAGCTCCAAGAGCATGCTCTGATAGCCAGGGCTGTAGCTGTTCCTCATGGCCCCAAAAGGCAGGGTTAGATATAGCTTTATGGAGGAAAGGGAATACCACTAGGGGCTTGTAACCGCTCTGCCAACATACGTAATGAGAAAATACCCATTGAAATAGGATTAGAAAATATCTTACCACTGTCTGTACTTACTGCCTCAGGACTGTGAGTGCTACCTCAGGGCAGACTGTCAAAACCAGAGCAGACACCCCAAGCTGGTGGTGTGTTCTATAACTAGATTTCACCAAGCTGACAAATGTGAGCTCCTGGATCAATAGAACAGTTTTACCATGTAGTCACAGACAATCCACTTAGACCAGCGGTATTCAAACGGCGGCCCACATGCCGCACACAGCTCATCAGAGTAAGCCACTGGTGGGCCGCGGGAATTTGTTGACATTAAGTGTCCTCAGGCACGGCCACCTGCAGCTCCCACTGGCCGCAGTTTGCCGTTCCTGGCCAATGGGAGCTGCGGGAAGCAGTGACCAGCACGTCCCTGCGGCCCACACCACTTCCCATTGATCGAGAACAGCAAACCGTGGCCAGTGGGAGCTGTGGGTGGCCGTCCCTGCTGACGCTCAATGTCAACAGATTCCCACGGCCCACCAGCGGCTTACTCTGATGAGCCACATGCGTCCCGCTGTTTGAATACCTCTGCCTTAGACTCTCCAGACTATCTTGCCATCCAGACAAACTGGACTTAGTGATAAATGGTCTCTTACACCAAAAACACACAATACTCAGGTTGTTTCTAGTCCCAAGAGTCCAGTCACTTACCCCAATCAGTTAGTACACTAGATCTTATACCAAAGACAATGCCTGTAGTCAGTCCTGTAATAAATTATCTAAAGGATTATTAACTAGAAAAAAGAAATGAGAGTTATTTAAAAGTTAAAGCAAGCAAACATATACACACAAATGAGTTACCATCTAAATCCCAAGAGAGACAAAATTGTAGGGATCTATCAATTCAAAGTGTCTTTCAGGGCAGACCCAGTATGTAGCCCCTGGAGATTTCTGGCTTCAGTTTGCTGTCTGTAGCCCTGTCCGAGTTCAAACAGCCAAAAAGATGAAACATCTTCACATCAACTATTTTTATTTCCCTTGTCCAGCGTTCTAAATGATGTGACTAGGCCTTCTGCATGTACTCCTCTGTAAGTGTGATAGGGTGTGACAAAGTGGGAATTTTTCACAATATTTTAAAGGAATATTGTGTGTGCCTCAGTTTCTCCTATGTGCTGCATAGTTAACTACATGAGGGGAAAACGTTGCTTACTCTTTGTAGAGATCCAGGTATGACTGTCGCCTGGCTATCTGGGGCCTGGGCCCCATGCCCATGCAAGGTCTCAGAAGACAATGGCTGCTCCAATTGCCTGGACATCTGGCACCTAATAGCTAATGACCAGGGACTGCCGACCCCCTCTGCAGGAAGCCAGCTGGTTTTGACCAGCTGGAGAACAAAGAGATAAAGTGGATAGCCAGGTGATGAGAGGTTTGCCTGGGAAGAAGAACAAAGGACTAAGGAGGGGCAAAAGGGATTGTATAGTGTGGGCTGCTGGAAGAAGAGACACTTCCAGACTGGGGGCTGGGAGAGAGTTCTGGGCTCTGTATGAGCCCAGGTGGACTTTGCTGTAACTTTTCCATTCTCTGTACTAACCAAGGACTTTCTACACTGTGTTCCAGACATCTAACAAACCCTGCTGTTTGTACAGCGCTGGCTGACAGTTACTGCAGATTAAGGAAGTCGGGGGTGGGGGGTGCATTGCTCCCTTTGGGTGTGCAAGTCTTCCCCCAGTGTCCAATTCAGGTGGACTCACTGCAGGGAGGACTGAAGCAGGGGAGCTGAAGGCCCCAGAGTTCAGTCCCAGGAGGCAGTGAAGCCAAGGGGCTTACCTCAGAGAGTGAGTATAACCCTAAGGGGGTTGACACACTAAAGGGGTCCACCAGGGACTATTTCTAAAATAGTTGGGCAGTGTCAATGCTGTAAAATAGTCAGGCAGTCGGGCATTAAAAGTTGGGCAGTGTAAATGCTGTTTGTCAGCACTTTTGCTGACAAAATACTTCCACCCCCTACACGTTGTCGGCAGGAGAGAGCTCCTGCCGACAACATGCTGTTTACAATGCCACTTCCCATGGCAAAACTTTTGTCTTTTGGGGGCAGTGTTTAAGCACCTATGAACGATAAAAGTTTTGTCGCTCAATTGCCAGTGTAGACATACCCGAATACCTATTTGAGCAAAACTAACATAAAGGTGAACTGGTCTGTCAGTTCTTAGGGTAATGCCTGCAGTCTTGGCAAAACCCACTTGGCACTGGCCTGCTAGCATCACAACCAGCACCTTCCTTCAGATCCTTCTTTAAAACCCACCTCTTCTGCAAGGCCCTCTTCCATGTCCTTTGACAGGTTTCAGAGTAGCAGCCGTGTTAGTCTGTATCTGCAAAAAGAAGAGGAGTACTTGTGGCACCTTAGAGACTAACAAATGTATTTGAGCATAAGCTTTCGTGGGCTACAGTCCACTTCTTCGGATGCATAGAATGGAACATACAGTAAGAAGATATTTATACATACAGAGAACATGAGAAGGTGGAAGTAGCCATACCAACTGTAAGAGGCTAATTAATTAAGAGAAGCTATTAACAGCAGGGGAGAAAAACTTTTGAAGTGATAATCATGATGGCCCATTTCGGACAGTTGACACGAAAGTGTGAGGCTGCTTCAACATGGGGAAATAGATTCAATTAGTGTAATGACCGAGCCATTCCCAGTCTCTGTTCAAACCTAAGTTGATNTGTGCTGCATAGTTAACTACATGAGGGGAAAACGTTGCTTACTCTTTGTAGCGATCCAGGTATGACTGTCGCCTGGCTATCTGGGGCCTGGGCCCCATGCCCATGCAAGGTCTCAGAAGACAATGGCTGCTCCAATTGCCTGGACATCTGGCACCTAATAGCTAATGACCAGGGACTGCCGACCCCCTCTGCAGGAAGCCAGCTGGTTTTGACCAGCTGGAGAACAAAGAGATAAAGTGGATAGCCAGGTGATGAGAGGTTTGCCTGGGAAGAAGAACAAAGGACTAAGGAGGGGCAAAAGGGATTGTATAGTGTGGGCTGCTGGAAGAAGAGACACTTCCAGACTGGGGGCTGGGAGAGAGTTCTGGGCTCTGTATGAGCCCAGGTGGACTTTGCTGTAACTTTTCCATTCTCTGTACTAACCAAGGACTTTCTACACTGTGTTCCAGACATCTAACAAACCCTGCTGTTTGTACAGCGCTGGCTGACAGTTACTGCAGATTAAGGAAGTCGGGGGTGGGGGGTGCATTGCTCCCTTTGGGTGTGCAAGTCTTCCCCCAGTGTCCAATTCAGGTGGACTCACTGCAGGGAGGACTGAAGCAGGGGAGCTGAAGGCCCCAGAGTTCAGTCCCAGGAGGCAGTGAAGCCAAGGGGCTTACCTCAGAGAGTGAGTATAACCCTAAGGGGGTTGACACACTAAAGGGGTCCACCAGGGACTATTTCTAAAATAGTTGGGCAGTGTCAATGCTGTAAAATAGTCAGGCAGTCGGGCATTAAAAGTTGGGCAGTGTAAATGCTGTTTGTCAGCACTTTTGCTGACAAAATACTTCCACCCCCTACACGTTGTCGGCAGGAGAGAGCTCCTGCCGACAACATGCTGTTTACAATGCCACTTCCCATGGCAAAACTTTTGTCTTTTGGGGGCAGTGTTTAAGCACCTATGAACGATAAAAGTTTTGTCGCTCAATTGCCAGTGTAGACATACCCGAATACCTATTTGAGCAAAACTAACATAAAGGTGAACTGGTCTGTCAGTTCTTAGGGTAATGCCTGCAGTCTTGGCAAAACCCACTTGGCACTGGCCTGCTAGCATCACAACCAGCACCTTCCTTCAGATCCTTCTTTAAAACCCACCTCTTCTGCAAGGCCCTCTTCCATGTCCTTTGACAGGTTTCAGAGTAGCAGCCGTGTTAGTCTGTATCTGCAAAAAGAAGAGGAGTACTTGTGGCACCTTAGAGACTAACAAATGTATTTGAGCATAAGCTTTCGTGGGCTACAGTCCACTTCTTCGGATGCATAGAATGGAACATACAGTAAGAAGATATTTATACATACAGAGAACATGAGAAGGTGGAAGTAGCCATACCAACTGTAAGAGGCTAATTAATTAAGAGAAGCTATTAACAGCAGGGGAGAAAAACTTTTGAAGTGATAATCATGATGGCCCATTTCGGACAGTTGACACGAAAGTGTGAGGCTGCTTCAACATGGGGAAATAGATTCAATTAGTGTAATGACCGAGCCATTCCCAGTCTCTGTTCAAACCTAAGTTGNTGGCCCCACAGTATGCCAACATTTTTATGGCTGACTTAGAACAACGCTTCCTTAGCTCTCGTCCCCTAACGCCCCTACTCTACTTGCGCTACATTGATGACATCTTCATCATCTGGACCCATGGAAAAGAAGCCCTTGAGGAATTCCACCATGATTTCAACAATTTCCATCCCACCATCAACCTCAGCCTAGACCAGTCCACACAAGCGGTCCATTTCCTAGACACTACTGTGCTAATAAGCGATGGTCACATAAACACCACCCTATACCGGAAACCTACTGACCGCTATACTTACCTACATGCCTCCAGCTTCCATCCAGGACACACCACACGATCCATTGTCTACAGCCAAGCTCTAAGATACAACCGCATTTGCTCCAATCCCTCAGACAGAGACAAACACCTACAAGAGCTCTATCAAGCATTCTTAAAACTACAATACCCACCTGCTGAAGTGAAAAAACAGATTGACAGAGCCAGAAGAGTACCCAGAAGTCACCTACTACAGGACAGGCCCAACAAAGAAAATAACAGAACGCCACTAGCCGTCACCTTTAGCCCCCAACTAAAACCTCTCCAGCGCATCATCAAAGATCTACAACCTATCCTGAAAGATGATCCCTCACTCTCACAGATCTTGGGAGACAGACCTGTCCTCGCTTACAGACAGCCCCCCAACCTGAAGCAAATACTCACCAGCAACCACACACCATACAACAAAAACACTAACCCAGGAACCTACCCTTGCAACAAACCCCGCTGCCAACTCTGTCCACATATCTATTCAAGTGACACCATCACAGGACCTAATCATATCAGCCATGCCATCAGGGGCTCGTTCACCTGCACATCTACCAATGTGATATATGCCATCATGTGCCAGCAATGCCCCTCTGCCATGTACATTGGCCAAACCGGACAGTCTCTTCGCAAAAGAATAAACGGACACAAATCTGACATCAGGAATCATAACATTCAAAAACCAGTAGGAGAACACTTCAACCTCCCTAATCACTCAGTGACAGACGTTAAGGTGGCAATTTTGCAACAAAAAAGCTTCAAAAACAGACTCCAACGAGAAGCTGCTGAACTTGAATTGATATGCAAACTAGATACAATCAACTTAGGTTTGAACAGAGACTGGGAATGGCTCGGTCATTACACTAATTGAATCTATTTCCCCATGTTGAAGCAGCCTCACACTTTCGTGTCAACTGTCCGAAATGGGCCATCATGATTATCACTTCAAAAGTTTTTCTCCCCTGCTGTTAATAGCTTCTCTTAATTAATTAGCCTCTTACAGTTGGTATGGCTACTTCCACCTTCTCATGTTCTCTGTATGTATAAATATCTTCTTACTGTATGTTCCATTCTATGCATCCGAAGAAGTGGGCTGTAGCCCACGAAAGCTTATGCTCAAATAAATTTGTTAGTCTCTAAGGTGCCAGAAGTACTCCTGTTCTTTTTCCATGTCCTTGGTGCAGGGACTGTCTTTATTTTGAATGGAATGATCTGTCTGAGAGACTGAATAGCACACTAATGAAGTTCCCAATTGGAAAAAAGTGAGGTAAATTAAAAAAAGAGAGAGAGAGAGAGAGAGAGAGAGAGAAGTGAGCACAGGGAAATTGAAAGTTGCATGGCCTAGCAGACTGAACACTGGATGGGAACTCAGAAAAGTTTTGTTCTTGTCCTGTAAAAAGCAACAAAGAGTCCTGTGGCACCTTAAAGACTAACAGATGTATTGGAGCATAAGCTTTCGTGGGTGAATACCCGCTTCGTCTGACGCATGTGGTGGAAATTTCCAGAGGAAAGCCTCTGGTTCTTGTTGTGTATTTGGTTGTCGTGGTAATAGAATCTTGTGTTGCTATGGCAACTGAGTTAGATTATTAGGGGATAGCCCAGCCAGTCTTGGCTGGCTGTTGGCTGTTCTGTGTGTAGCAATAAATGGTGCTCCAAGGTTTACAGCTCTCTGTGTCTCCAGTGATTTCTTCCTAAAACTGTTGCCCCCAAGGATATAACAACGTGGCGACGAGGGTGGGATCTCTGTGCTGCCCTAGCAACAGAAGGAAGTAGAAGTTAAGGTAAAAAAAACAAAACAAACAAACAAACCTTGTTTGCTGCTGGAAGGGGGTGAGTGAGAACTGGCTTGTTTGCACTGACTGTGCAAACTGAAACCAAAATCATGGCTACACTTACAGGGCCACTGGAACCTTTTGAGGAGACTATAGTGCAGTGGCCTGTATATACTGAGCATTTTGAGCTTTTTGTTATTGCAAATGACATTACAGAAGAGAAGAAGGTGCCAATATTCTTAAGTGTTGTAGGGGCTAAGACCTACTCCCAGCTACGCAGCCCTGTTAAGCCAGAGACTAAATCTTACAGTGACATTGTGGAAATCCTGGAGTCGCATTTTTCTCCAAAACCACTGGTAATTGCTGAACGATATAGGTTCCAGAAAAGAGACCAGAAAGAAGACGAAACAGTTGTACAATTTGTAGCAACTTTGAGGAAGTTTGCAGAACACTGTGAATTTAAGGAGATGTTAAATGATGCCCTGCGTGACAGGTTAGTGTGTGGCCTGCACCGTGAAGCTATACGGAAGTGCCTATTGACAGAGGCTCAGCTTACCTTACAGAGGCCGTTGATATTGCTGTCTCCATGGAACTGGCTGCAAAGGAGACACAATCCATCGGTGCATCCCCTAGGGTGCATAAGGTGTCACAAGAACCTACCCACAAAACTGTGGGGAGTCAGGAATGTTACCGCTGTGGAAAGCCGGGTCACCCTGCCTCAGAATGCTGGTGTAAGGACCTGGTGTGTCGACACTGTGGCAAAAAGGGACACATGGCGTGTGCCTGTAATCAAAAGAAAAAGAGGCCTGTGGCCTGGCCGACCAAAAAGGGAAATCTGCATATCCTAGAGCAGACCCAGGATGGCCAAGGAGACACCTCCTCACAAGAAGAGCCACTCCACGTTTTGTCTTTGGCAGTGGGCTCACATGAATACTGGGTAACCCCGTTGTTGGACGGCAAACCTATACGCACGGAGCTGGACACCGGTGCAGCCGTTTCACTGGTCTCAGAGACTGTGTATAAAGAAAAGCTACAGCATCTTCTGCTTAAAGCAACAAAAACAGTGCTGAAGACGTATACGGGAGAAGCTGTGCCCATGTTGGGCACTACTGATGTTAAGGTGGAGCTCAATGGACAGGCTGCTAAATTGCCACTGTTTGTGGTGAGAGGTAATTACCCAGCCTTAATGGGTAGGACTTGGCTTAGGAAGATCCAGCTGAATTGGGCAGAAGTGCACTGAGTGACTAAAGAAGAAACCGGTCTGACCACTATACTAAGGAAACATGCTGCTGTTTTTGGGGAGGATCTGGGAAGTATGAAGGGAATCACTGTGACATTGAACATTAAACCTGACAGTCAACCAAAATATCTGAAAGCCAGAACTGTGCCCTATGCCATCAGGCCGAAGGTTGAAGCGGACCTGGAGCGCCTGGTCACAAATGGAGTCCTAATACCAGTTACCCATAGCCCATGGGCAACTCCTATTGTTCCAATAGTGAAGAAAGATGGCTCCCTCCGGATATGCGGTGATTTTAAAGTCACTGTCAACCCAGTGTTGTGTGCAGAGCAATACCCGCTTCCCCGCATCGATGACCTCTTCGCAGGCCTGGCTGGGGGACAAAAGTTCAGTAAGATTGATCTGAGTCAAGCGTATTTACAGATGCACGTTGATGAAAAGTCCCAAGAGCTGTTGACTATTGTGACGCATAAGGGGCTTTATCGATACTGTCGCCTACCCTTCGGAATAACATCTGCTCCCGCCCTGTTCCAGAGGGCTATGGACCAGATCTTGTGTGGCTTGCCAGGAGTCCAGTGCTATCTGGATGACATCCTGGTCACTGGAAGGAATGAGGAGGATCACCTAAAGAATTTAGAGGCTACCCTACAAAGACTGGAAGAGTACGGACTGCGAGTCCGCAAAGACAAGTGTGAATTCTTCCAGCCCTCTGTTGAATATTTGGGACACATCATTGATGCTACCGGTCTTCGTAAGGCCCCTGCCAAAGTTAAGGCTATTGTGGAGGCTCCCCCTCCTCGAAATGTTAGCCAGCTTCGCTCGTTTCTAGGACTATTGAACTATTATGGAAAGTTCATCTCACAGTTAGCCACACTGCTAAAACCACTTCACGAACTCCTTGGGCAGAACAAGGCCTGGAAGTGGACTGAAGCCTGTGATGTTGCATTTAACAAAGCTAAGGATGCATTGCTAAATTCTGAAGTTCTGACGCACTTTGATCCATCCTTACCCCTACAGTTGGCCTGTGATGCGTCCCCTTATGGAGTGGGAGCAGTCGTGTCACACATTATGCCTTCGGGAGAAGAGAGACCTATTGCTTTCGCTTCACGCACTCTAAGCAAAGCAGAAACTAACTATGCCCAAATCGAACGTGAGGCATTGGGAATCGTTTTCGGAATTCGGAAGTTTCATCAGTACCTGTTCGGACGGAAGTTTACTCTTCTCACAGACCATCGACCCCTGACTTCAATTTTTGGACCCCACACCGGCATTCCTCCATTAGCTNTTACATGTCCAGGAGGATGGAGTTATCAATTCAATCTGGTTGTTTGTTGTGGGGGAGACGTGTCATTATCCCACCACCACTGAGATCACAGATGTTAGAACAGCTCCATTCCAGTCACTGTGGAATAGTGCCCATAAAGGAAATTGCACGAAGCTATTTTTGGTGGCCTGGATTGGACAGTGCTATTGAAGAGAAGGCAAGAGCTTGTATGTCATGTCAGGGTATGAGGAATGCACCCCAGTGGGCACCCCTACATCCATGGGACTGGCCTGAATACCCGTGGTAACGTATTCACGTTGACTTCGCTGGCCCCCTTGAAGGAAGCATGTTCTTGGTGGTGGTAGATGCCCATTCTAAATGGTCGGAAGTCTCTATAATGCAGTCCACTACTGCAGAGAGTACTATCCAAAAACTACGGGGACTCTTTAGTCGTTTTGGTCTGCCAGAACAACTTGTGAGTGACAACGGACTGCAGTTCGTCTCTCAGGAGTTTCAAAGGTTTATGAAGTCAAATAGGATACACCACATCACTTCAGCACCATATCATCCATCCACCAATGGATTAGCTGAAAGATTTGTGCAGACAATGAAACAAGCTTTGAAATCGGCAAGGGGACAATTATCCATTCAAAAGCGTCTGGACACCTTCTTACTATCCTACCGAAACACACCTCATGTTACGACCAAGGCATCCCCGGCCTTTCTAATGATGGGACGACAGCTGCGCACTTGCTTTGATCTGCTGAAACCTTCTGAACCACGACAAATTGTGCAACGTCAGCAGCACGATCAAGTCATCAGGCGTGCACCCAGAGCAAAAGACCGAACCTTTAGCCCGGGACAGCTGGTTTTGGCTCGGAATTATACTTCTGGAGCTAAATGGGTCCCTGCCACTGTCATCACTCAAACGGGACCTGTTTCCTACATAGTCCGGACTGCAGAGGATCTCACCTGGCAGCGACATGTAGATCAGCTGCTGCCAGGTCATACCAGTCTTCAGGACACATCTTCAGTTGAGTTGCCTGACTTCACCACCTCCGGCGAGACACCGAATCGAGAGTCACCTGTTCCTGACTTTTCCCTTCCACTGCTGCCAGCGGCAGAGATACCCCTCTGCCCGGCACGAGCTGATACCCCATCCTTACCCATTCACACTACGAACCCTGAGCCCATTGTCAGGCCCGCACCCAAGACACTTTCAGGTGCAACAACACCAGAAGTCCGCCGTAATCCACCTAGAGACAGAAGGCCTCCTCGTCGGCTGGATCTTTATCTAGGGCGAACCCATGGTTACGGGGCAAAATAATCCCCGGGGTTTAGCCGGGAATGGAGGCAGTTCTCTAGTTTAGTGTTTGTTTTATTTAGGGGACATTCTTATTAAGGGGGGAGGAATATGTTGTGTATTTGGTTGTAGAATCTTGTGTTGCTATGGCAACTGAGATTATTAGGGGATAGCCCAGCCAGTTCTGGCTGGCTTTTTGGTTAGTTCTGAGTGTGGCAATAAATGGCTGCTACAAGGTTTACAGCTCTGTGTCTCCAGTGATTTCTTCCTAAAACTGTTGCCCCTAAGGATATAACAAAAACATGCCTTGTGCTGACAGACTACAGGAGCTCAATCAAAGAGAAGGTTAAGCAGTGAGCCCAAGGGAACAGATATTTACTAATGGACTCTTCACTTTAGCAGATAAAAGTTATGAGCAGAGAATGGCCGCAAGCTGAAGCTAGACCAATCCACACTCGAAATAAGGGGAGCATTTTTAATGTCAGGGTTTGGAGCAATTTGCAGAGGGTTGTGCTGGATCCTCCACACCTGGCCTTTTTTAAAATCAAGATTAGGTGTTTTTCTAAAAAAACACTCTAATTCCTACGGGAATTATTTTGAGGGAAATTCCATGGCCGATGTTAAACAGAAAGTCAGACCAGAGAGGTTCCTTCTGGGCTTGGAATTTATGAATCTGTGACTCGCTGGGGGCGTTTGAAATCTGTCCCTTTTTGCTTCCCTATTCCTCCTTCCCTCTTGTCTCGTCTTCTCTTTTCTCTTCTTCCATTTCTTTCTGCTGCTCTTCTTCCTGGGATCATGTAATTAAAGTCTGCATCATCATGGAAATGCACAAGAGGACTGAATTAAGGGTGCCAGGGCAACACTTATTTGGACATTTGCTAACCTGAGAATGCAAACCTTTGTAACCTTTTAATCCTTTTTAAAACCTTGACTTTGTATTTCCTAATTATTTTATGGTTTAGTTTATTGATGAAAGCAAAGGTAAGTAACGTTAAAAGAAGGGTTTTTTGTTTAATTTCCTTTGTTTTTTTTAATATATAATAGATTTTCTTTCTAGGTGCTGTTTAAACAATGAAGCTCTTACTCACCTGTTGTTTTCAGTATATATTTTATTACCATTGTTATCTTTGCGAAGGTCCCTTTTTCACCACTCAATGCTGTGTTGATCAGAGTATTGAAAGTAATTAAATTAAACTGTATTAAAACAAAACTCATTTTATGCAACTTCAGTGTCAGTGAAAGTTATAAGCTATAACCCTGAATGTGTAAGAAGCAGATAAACAACATCCAAGAAGAAGAGCTGGAATTTTGCATCTTATTTTCACCTACCCTTACTAAGGAAAGTAGCAAACAACTGCCCTTTGGAAAAAACACTGTACCCTATCACAGTACAAACCCAAATGAGCACAGCAGGAGGCTATCCTGCTTATCCAAATCTGTCCCTGTTTCATTACAAACTTCCTTTCTGTGATAGACTCATAGACTTTAAGGTCAGAAGGGACCATTATGATCATCTAGTCCGACCTCCTGCACAACGCAGGCCACAGAATCTCACCCACCCACTCCTGTAACAAACCCTTAACCTATGCCTGAGTTACTGAAGTCCTCAAATTGTGGTTTAAAGACCTCAAGGTGCAGAGAATCCTCCAGCAAGTGACCTGTGCCCCATGCTGCAGAGGAAGGCAAAAAACCTCCAGGGCCTCTGCCAATCTGCCCTGGAGGAAAATTCCTTCCCGACCCCAAATATGGCGATCAGCTAAACCCTGAGCATGTGGGCAAGACTCACCAGCCAGCACCCAGGAAAGAATTCTCTGTAGTAACTCAGATCCCACCCCATCTAACATCCCATTACAGGCCATTGGGCATATTTACCTGCTAATAATCAAAGATCAATTAATTGCCAAAATTAGGCTATTCCATCATACCATCCCCTCCATAAACTTATCTCCATAAACCATTAACTGATGATGTTCTGGTAATAAGGGGGCAATCAGTTGTCAAAGGTAGCTGTTGCCATGGCAGCCAGCTTGCTAGTCATTCTCCCCAAGTATGAAAATGAACTGGAGGGAGGGAGTGCTGAGTGGTGGGTTATCTCTGATGTCACAATGCTACTGCTCAGGCAGCACCAGTGGGCAGCAAATGTGCAGTGTGTATGAGGGGAGGGGGCGGGAACAGGCTTTCCCAGTGCTCCTGTTTCCCCAAATTTCCTAAAGAAGCCAACAACATGCCTACATGGAATACACATTAATGATGATTCCACACACATGATAATTAGTAGCTGAAATTTGATTCAAATCCCACATGGCATGTTTAGAAACAGCGGTTCCAAAAAAGGAGAGACCTTGTAAAACAGAACATTTTGATGCTCTGGTGTATTTGTGGTTGTGTTAAAATTTAATACTGTGACTTTAAATTGTGGGCAGGGCTCCTGAACCTGCTTGCATGCTAGGGAGCTCAGTAGGGCGGCACACAATCGGGGCTTAGCAGCAGTCAGTCAACAGGTACCCGGTGAGTTGTGCCTCTCTCTTATAGGCAGTAGCCTACGTTCTCTCCCTCCGATTTTTGGGTTGTTACGTGTTATTGTTCTGGCGCCTAAGAAACAAATTAGTAAGACATTGTGAACTTCCAGCAAGAGTATTTTATGTTTTCTCTAACTTCTCTGCTTGTGTGCCACAAAACATAAAAGAAACAATCTCATAAAAAATGAAATAAAATTCTGAAGCCAAAAGTCCTTTTGAAAGAAAAAAAATTAACCATTTCATTCTGGTAAGGTTGATCTTATTGAAGCACTTCACTTTTCCTTTCCCTTTCACAGGGAGGAACCTAAATTAGGTTTCCCTAAATCCATGATTGGAATAGTGAAGCAAAGCCTCACGAAAAGCCAAGCAGCTCAGAAAGAATGGTATGATCACAAGACAGTACAAGCCTGTTTATCGGACCCTCTATTATCCGGTTCTCCGTATTAACCCAACAAGCAGCGCACACAGGTCCAGAAGTGAGCAGTATCTGCTATGGTCACTAGATGGCGCTGCAGCCTCGCACTTTCCCATTCATCCTATTAGCCGAAGGTTTGGTTAACCATCTGGCCCTGGTCCCAATGCCATGGGAGAAATGGGGTTGTGCTGTCCTTGTGAGCGATCATTTGATGCAGGTGATCTGCTGCTGGTGTTACTCCTCATGGAAAAGTACAAATTGCAAAACTGATGGGAGGGGCCTTCTGAGGTGGTCGGGAGGGGTCACGCTGTTCCCTGCAATGTACACAGGCCCCGCAGCAGGGCTGCACCTCGGACTGTGCTGGTTACAACAGTGAAGCCATTGTCAAGATGATATTCTGTGCAGAGGATTGTAAGACAGCCCCTGTTACGGATCCGATGCTTGAATGCCATAGGGATATCCCACGAGAGAGCATTGAGGTGTGTGAAGAGGTCACCCTAACTGAAAAGACAGAGGTCATGGCTGTGCTTCAAAGTCACTGGCAGGTATTATGAAGCAGGCCAGGTTCAACTCACAAAAGCTGCCTAAGATTAACACTGTGGGATCACAACCTGCACCCAGCAAAGCATATCACAGAACTGGTACATTGCAGTAGCAAGTTCAGAAGGAAATGGCAAGCCTGCTGGACATGGGAATAATTAAAGAGTTAAACAGTCCCTGGGATGAGGAGGTCATTTTGCTGGTGTTTACGGGGAGTTTCTCCTGAGTGTGGGGGGCAGAATGGAAGAAGGCACAAAGGGGCTTGTTTGAAGATCTAACAAGTGAGTGATGGAGGCTAGCATCATGGGCCATGTAACTGCAAACATTCTGTGGCCTTAGACCAGGGGTGGGCAAACTGCCCCATCTGCAGGTCCCGCCCCTGCAGCTCCCATTGGCCGTGGTTCCCAGCCAATGGGAGCTGCAGAGGCGGTGCTTGGGGCACAGGCAGCGTGTGGAGCCTCCTGGCTTTCCCTACGCATAAAAAACGGATTGGGGATGTGCCGATGCTTCTGGGAGCCGCACAGAGACATGGCACTCGGGTTTTTGTTGCTCTTATCTGGACTCTGCAATTTGTCCATATCTTTCCTGAAAAGTGGTGCCCAGAACTGGATACAATACTCCAGCTGAGGTCTAATCTGCGTGGAGTAGAGCGGAAGAATTACTTCTCGTGTCTTGCTTACAAAACTCCTTCTCTTACCTCCATATTACAAGTGACAAACAAAGGCAAAGGGAGACTAAACCCAGGATTTTTAAAGGTGTTTAGGCCACATAAATCCCATTTATTTCAATAGGAATTAGGAACTGAAATCCCTTTAAAAAATCTGGCCTTAAGTGATTTGCTCAAGGTCACAAAGGAAGTCTGCAGTGGAGGAGGAATTTAAACTCAGACCCCTCAACTCTTAGGCTAGTGCGATAACCTCTGGACCATCCTTCCTTTCTCATGTGTATGTATAATGACGTGTTTCTCTCTAACCACATACATAACCAGCTATCTGTCTATCTATCCCCATATAAAAACATCTGTCTGTCTAGTGTCTACCTCTCTTTTTCTGAACATAACCATCTGTCTGACTATCTATCTATAAAAACTCCTCTCCATGTACACCTCCCTTTATTTAATTGTACAGTGATTTTAGGTGGGAGCTGTGGGAACTGAGATAATGGCAGTCTGAGTATCTCCTCTTTATATCATCTGCTAAATTAACCAATATAGTTCAGAAGGTAGTGGAACAAGCAGGGGGAGATGCCTATATTGCAGAATCGCATATCAATGCATATAGGAGAAGCTGTAACAAAGTTACTGGACACTGTATTTCAAGGGAAATGGTGCCTTCCTTCATTATCTGGCTCAAGTTCCATTTCCATATTGTTTTCTCCTGTAAATCACATGATAGAAATTTCTTCACATTGACTTAATGAGTGGGAACTAGCTCATATTGGCACTCAAGTACTGATCAGTAAAAAGCAGTCCCCATATTTACATGCAGCGAGGAATAATTTTCTGGTATATTGTCCTTCACCTCCTTGTTCCTCAGGCTGTAGATCAGGGGTTCAGCATGGGGATCACCAGGCTATCGAACACAGCCACCATTTTCTCCCAGTCCACTGAGCTGCCAGACGAGGGTCATAAATATGTAAAGATCAGGGTCCCATATAAGATGGAAACAACAGTCAGGTGGGAGGCGCAGGTGGAGAAGGCTTTGTGCCTTCCTGCAGTGGAGCGGATTCTCAGGATGGCAAAGATGATGTAAATGCAGGAGATGAGAATGGTGCCTATTGTTTCTATGGCAGCAAAGATGAAATGCACTCGCTTATTGATACGAAAGTCGGAGCACGAGATTTTTTGGAGTCGGCGAATATCGCAGAAGAAATGATCGAGGAGATTGGAGTGGCCGAAGGACAGACTGAATACAGTACACGTATGCACAATGGCATTGACACAGGCACATAGGTAAGAGACAGCCACCGGCTGGAAGCAGACTCTCTTGGATATGATGACATTATAAAGCAATGGGTTGCAGACGGCCACGAAGTGATCGTAGGCCATCACAGCCAGGAGGCAAAGCTCATTGTTGGCACAGAAGGAGAGGAGGAAAAACTAAACCAACACCCAGGGAAAGAAACGTCTTTACTCTTCGCTAGGGAACTGACCATCGCCTTGGGGGCAATCACAGAGGAGTAGACAACATCTAAGAGTGACAAGTTGCTGAGGAAAAAGTACATGGAGCTGTGGAGTTGGGAGTCAGCCCTAATCAGCGTGATCATCCCGACATTCCCCACCAGGGCGCAGAAATGAATGGCAAAGAAGAACACAAAGAGGATGTTTTTCAGCTTTCAACTGTCTGTTATTCCCTGGAAAGTGAAGCCAGTCACTGTGCAGTTCCCTGGAGCCATTTCTCCTGTCACTGTGCTCTGTGCTGGAGAAGAGGCAGAGGAGGGGATAGAAGCAATGGGTACCACAAAAATACATCTGATGTCCTGTGCAGACTCATGTTCTCTCTTAAGAGATGACAAAAAGGAAATTTAATTTAGTCATAGATTCAAAAGCCTCTGCTGGGCACAATCCAAAGTGGATGCAGAGCACTGGGGGGAAATAGTTCTGAAAATCCAGCTTTGCTGTTTATCCAAGAGTTCAGAGTATGGGCTGTACGGCTTGTGCTGAAGCCCACGGTCTTTAGGAAGTTCACAAATAGAAATCAGGGCCCCTCTGTCCATTTCTCCGCAGGCAGGCAGGCAGGGCCGGCTTTAGGCCGATTCGCCCGATTCCCTGGAATTGGGCCCCGCGCATAAGAGTGCCCCGCGCTCCGGCTCTGGCGGGGCAAGCCCTGCGGCCCCGCTCCCCCGGCCGGAGCTCCGGCCGGAGCACGGCAAGCCCCGCCCACCCGGTGAGTACAAGCCCCGCCCCCCACGAATCGGGCCCCGCCCTTTGTAAAGCCGGCCCTGCAGGCAGGCAGGTGGGGGTGGAGGGGTTCAAACACTGCTTGGATCAGTGCTCTCCATCCTAGCTCAGGCCTTGGTTGTTTCCTTCAGTTCCCCCCTATCCCGGTAGCTTATTCTGGGAAGTTTCTCAGGCAGCATGAATTCTCAATGGCCTTTTGGGAGAACTGGGAGTGCAAACCTGTTAGGGCCTCCATAATAGCCAGGTCCCTACCAAATTCAGGGCTCACTATCACTAATTTAAAAACCCTCTGGCCTTGAAATTGACCAATGTCACCACACAGACCTCACAGAGCTCCCTTGACAACAGCCAGGCAGGACAGGGATGCGGGGCAGGGGGAACCTCAGAGACCCCTGTATCCTTGCTGCAGCAAGTCTCCATCTCGCGGTCTCTCGGTAAGGACCAAGAGAGGATTGGTGTGGAGGAGATTCTCTGGGAGTGTTTTCATTTCTCTGTGGATTTTGTAGAAAGAAGTCATCATCTGTGTAGAAGGTAAGAAAAAGATAGGCTCTATGTACAAGATGGGGGACTCTATCCTGGGAAGCAGTGACCCTGAAAAAGACTTGGGGTCATGGGGGATAATCAGCTGACCATGAGCTCCCAGTGGGACGCTATGGCCAAAGGGGCAAATGTGACCCTTGGAACCATAGATAGCAGAATCTCAGGTAGAAGTAGAGAGGCTCCATATTTGTGTACTGGGTACTGGTGCAAGCACTCCTGGAAAATTGTGTCCACTTCTGGTGTCCACAATTTGAGACAGATACTGATAAATTGGACAGGGCTCACAGAAGAGCCACATGAATAATGAAAGGATTAGAAAACATGCCTTGTGCTGACAGACTACAGGAGCTCAATCAAAGAGAAGGTTAAACAGTGAGCCTAAGGGAACAGATATTTACCAATGGATTCTTCACTTTAGCAGATAAAAGTTATGAGCAGAGAATGGCCGCAAGCTGAAGCTAGACCAATTCACACTCAAAATAAGGGGAGCATTTTTAATGTCAGGGTTTGGAGTAATTTGCGGAGGGTTGTGCTGGATCCTCCACAACTGGCCTTTGAGCTCATTTTGTGCCTTTGCCTTTCTAATCTTGCCCCTGCATTCCTGTGTTGTTTGCCTATATTCATCCTTTGTAATCTGTCCTAGTTTCCATTTTTTATATGACTCCTTTTTATTTTTTAGATCATGCAAGATCTCGTGGTTAAGCCAAGGTGGTCTTTTGCCACATTTTCTATCTTTCCTAACCAGCGGAATAGCTTGCTTTTGGGCCCTTAATAGTGTCCCTTTGAAAAACTGCCAACTCTCCTCAGTTGTTTTTCCCCTCAGTCTTGATTCCCATGGGACCTTACCTATCAGCTCTCTGAGCTTACCAAAATCCGCCTTCCTGAAATCCATTGTCTCTATTTTGCTGTACTCCCTTCTACCCTTCCTTAGAATTGCAAACTCTATGATTTCATGATCACTTTCACCCAAGCTGCCTTCTACTTTCAAATTCTCAATGAGTTCCTCCCTATTTGTTAAAATCAAGTCTAGAACAGCTTCCCCCC